>CM076396.1:30291553-30332132 GCA_038363315.1 Mugilogobius chulae
CTGTTTGATTTTTCTCTACACGGTGTATAAGCACGGGACGTTTATTGTCATCCTCTGGTATGTAGTCGTGTATTGTATTATAGTCATAGCGTAATGATTTCATTTAGAAAACCAGGGGATGCACTTCACCAGCTCTCACTTGTTTCCTGTTTGTCGTGTCTTGTTTCACAATTTCTGGCGGTCTAGAAAAAGTTCCTTCCAACAAAAAAGATCCAGACTTCGGTCACAATGACCCTCACAATCTGCACAATAACAACAAAACAGCATCTTACCTGCGCATCTTGCAGAGGAGACACCAAAAGCAAATCTTCCAAAGCTTCTCCAGATGCTGATCGAAGATCATATAATTCATTGACATTTGTGTGTTCAAAAAAAAGAAAGTTTGAAGCACTTCACAACAAATACTATTCCATCGCCAGCGAGCATCAGCTGTCCCAGTGTCTGCGTCTGTTATTAGTGGTTCCGTTTAAGCCAAATTATCAGACAAATCGTGCACTTTGTGGTACAAGCACCAAATTTTCTAGGGATGCAGTTTAGGACTTGCTCTTTCAGAAAAGTATGTTAGCCACCTTAATATTCAATATGGACGCCAATTTTCAAGATGGCCACCATGCCTTTACCAAAATAGAGAAATTCTTTCTACTATGCCCTGAAGATCGTTTTGGTGGTCGAAATGCGTAGGCGTCCCTGTTATATTAAAGGACTTTTAACTATCAGTGTGCCTCAAGCTTTTGCCTGCCATATTTTTACCTTTACCTCTCTTTTGATTATTCTATGGTCATGGCATCTTGTGAGTAACTAGAGAAATTCTTTTGCATGCAACTAATCTTGCCATTTGAGTTTGGTTTTGTGTTGCATTTGTACATACAGTATAATATCTGTTTGGTTCACTGACATAGTGATTGACATGATGAGAGTACATTATTATGTATTCATGTATTTGTTCATAGTCGTAAGGTTTTATACGGTAATTATGGTATTCTTCTCTCTCTTACTGGCTATCTGTTACTGTCCATTTCCTACTTGTAAATTTACATGTATTTACATGTGTACATGTGTTTCTGTCTCAAAAGGAAATTTGTAGTTGCATTCATCGATAAAATACATTTTTCATTAGAGTGGTCACACTTGGTTAACATTCTGGATGCAACTACTCACGTCCTACCTGTAATGTCCTGATTGTAGATGTTTCTGCAATGGTTAATTCCACGAACCCGAGTGGACCTAAATCATTAGAAGCATATGCAGTCACAAAGATAAATGCATATCTAAAAAACTAGTAGATATTGTGTTTGACATCAATTTGGCCACAAGCTTAAAGGCAGAAACAAGGACTAAACGGGGGAGAGGTGTCAGGCGCAGGGTAACTACAGTAGTACTACCAAGGTTCCACCGAACTGGAAGGTTTTTTTGAGAGACAATGACAATAAAACAGAACTTTTTCCCATCCAAGAATGTTTGTACATGCCAAACTGCCAAAATGCTGTAGACCAAATAGCAAGTTGTCCTCGTGTTTGTGTCAAACTCCAGGTGATCTACGTTTTCTTTCGTACACTCCAGGTTCTTCTCTGCATCTCTGTTCCACTTTCATTCCTCGCAGAGACAAACTGGACAGGCTTTAATCATAAGCCATATTCTTCAGTTTATAGTTTCTGCGTTCGTAGACTCATCGTAGAAAATCTTTGACAAGACCACCAACCTGGCTACGAAAGTAAAAAAGGGCAGCAAGCGCCGGTAGAAAAAGAGAAAACCTACGGCAGCACAAATACTGTATATCCAATACGCCACTCTCTTTATTATTTTTATAGATTGAAATGTTTATAAAAGTTGTGTTTTGAGCTGTTGTGTTCTGAACATCCTTTTCTGTTCCTCAGGTGAAGCCAGCCATGTTTCTCACGCTGCTCTTGGTCCAAATGTCTCTTTCTTTCGACTGCTTTTTGTCGTTCACTCTGAAAAACTGCTCCATGACCTTCTCAGACACGGTCACAGTGATGTGTCTAAACGGCCACCTGCAGAAGATACCGGACGACGTTCCTCTAAACTGCGAAGTCCTGGACGTCAGCTCCAACCAGATCACAGAAATCAAACGCCCTGACGTAAACCGCTTCACCCAGCTCACGGTTCTGCGCTTCACTCGAAATCTCCTGCTCCGCATCGAAGACGAGGCTTTTGTGAAACTGCAGAAGCTGAAAACCCTGGACCTTTCTCACAACAAGATCTCAAACCTGACGCAGTCCATGTTTGTCGGTCTGAGCCAACTCGTCTCACTCAATCTGTTCTCCAACCGTATTTCGCAAATCGCCCCCAATGTTTTCCAGCCTTTGTCGAGCTTGACACGCGTTATTCTGAATGAAAATTTGATCACAAACTTAACAGACACAGCGACACTTTTTACGCTCCCGAACATCAAGATTATTTTTTTGAACACCAACCGTTTTACGTCCATCAACTCGGACCATCTCCCCTTTAACTCATCGAACGTCACAACCTTATCTTTACTATCAAAGAGCTTGCGTGAATTTATCCTAAAACGTGACATTTTCCCAAATCTTTCCTCCTTAAATCTTAAAGCCGGCAAGTTTTTTGATTGGCGTGTCAACAGCGATGCTTATTTGAACCGTTTGACACACCTGTCTTTGGTCAAAGTTAACTTATCGTCTTTAGCGCCATCCTCAACAGCACTGTCTCTTTACAGAATCTAACCTTGTCTGCAATGGACCAACAAACTCTACGGCTTTTCACACAAGTCGCGTGTTCCACTACATCAATAATAACTCTCGAGCTGATCTACAATGCGTTTCGCTTTATAGACGAGCAGTTTTTCACAGCGTGTTCACAGCTTCACGAGCTCAAGTTGTCTGTGAACTCTCTTAAAGATCTTTCACCTCGGTCGTTGAAGCCGCTCATCCAAATCCGACTTCTTAAGCTGGATGGGAATTTCCTCGTCAAAGTCCCTGTGACCGTACGAGAACTTGTGACCCTGGAGACTTTAGATCTCAGCAGTAACTACATCAGTGAAATCAGCTGTCTGGACTTTGCCAATTTAACTAAATTGACAAACTTAGGTTTAAAAAAGAACGCAATAGTGCACCTGGAGCAGTGTTTTTTCCAGAACCTGCGCAGCCTCGTCACCCTGGACCTCAGTCAAAACAGCGTGCGCACGATTCAAAGCGCGTTCCAGGTCGATATGTCGCAGCTGCGGTTTTTGCTGATGAATAACAACAAGGATCGATTCATGCTTCGAGCCGGAGAGTTCAGAAACCTGTCCTCGCTGGGCGTTTTGAACCTGAAGTCGACAAAGGACAGCTTCACAGCAGACGGTGTTTTCGAAGGGATGGAAAAACTTGTGCGTTTAATCTGCTGGACCAGTGCGATGACTAAGGAGTTTTTTCAAGGGCTTAGAGATTTAAAATTTCTAGAGCTACACATGGATTCATTACTTACAAACACTGAGAGCGAAGGAAACAGCACAGACGAGCCGCCGTTCGCACATTTATCAAACCTGACGCAGCTTTTGATTTACGCAGAGCCTAGATTCACACCTCTCTTTACTCCAGATGTTTTCACTGGACTTAAGTCTTTGTTGTACTTAAAATCCGACCGGTTCTTCCGACAGTCGATTCACCCGCGCACGTTCACGCACACGCCGCTCCTGACAGACCTTTGCATCACCAACAGTGACATTTTCTCTTTGTCCCCACAAGTTTTCGCTCCGATTCCAAAGCTGCAAACGCTCATTCTCTCTAATAACAAACTGAACACGCTGGATTTTCTTGCCGGGCTCAGAATGCTGCAGATGCTCATGGTCGACGCCAACCATCTGTCCGTCATAAATGAAAGCACGTTCCAAACTCTTCCCTCCCTGACGTACGTGGATCTGTCCAGAAACGCCTTGCTGTGCGACTGTCTGAACGCCGGCTTCCTGCAGTGGATCCACAGCAACGAACACACGCAGGTTTGTGTTTTGTTCTTGTATTTAAGAGTCAGGAGGTTCCATTGTAGAATTTTATCATGTCATAATGGTCACAGACCCTTCCACCGGCAGTGCAGTGTAATCCCAACAACACAAGTGTCCGGCTGCAGACCTCCATGAGGAGGCTCGTCCACCCAGAGGACCTGAAGCAAACCAAAACAAACCTAATTTTGAGCTGCTTGAAATTACAGCAGACTTTTTCATTTTACTGGATCAAGTAGGCAGTCAGTTTATATGACAACCAATAACTTTCAGAAGACATGAAAGTGATGAACTAACATGTAAAAAACAATAGAGTCACAACGTTTTTATTTACAAAACATAGCATGTATAATAACTAGGGGCAGTTTTGGTAAATGCTCGATAGTCGGGTATGGAGGGACGGTGATTATGTTTAGGAAAACGGGTAAGTTTAGATAAAGAGTCAGGGTAATGAGTAAGGTTAGGGAAAAGGTTTGGGTAAAGGTTAAGACAAAATAATATAATTGTTTAGGCCCGTTTAGCAACAGTAAAAATCGCATTGCCATGGCAACCTCTGTCCCTCCGACGTCTTGTACCTTGTCCGTGTTTGTTACACATGGAACACAGCCACAACAAACAGTCGGGCTTCTCTTTGTTTTCTTCAACGTTCGCAAATGATGTTCTGTGGAATAGCTACATAATGTGGGTGAACATCCGGGCTGTAGGGTTCTCTGGATGGAGGTAAGTCACGTGAGGGTCCTCTGGATGGAGGTAAGACACATGAGGGTTCTCTGGATGGAGGAAAGTCACGTGAGGGTCCTTCTCATGGAGGTCTGCAGCCAGATGCCTCTCCCAAAACCCAGCACACTACATACAGATATATACAGACTCTCCTCTGTCCGTCCGTTTGCCCTCACATCACATCGCACAGACAATTAAAAACATCTGTGTTAGACTTTAGCTTGTCCTTACAGAATCCCTCTGGTGGCAGGTTGTGGGCGGTGCTCAGTACCAGTGCGTGTCTCCGCTCACACAGACACAGCACCGGTTCCTGGACTTTGACGTTCGGCCGTGCAGCCTGGACCTCGGTCTCATCCTCTTCACCTGCACCTTCTCCATGGTTCTGTTCACTCTCATCGCCGCTTTGGTCTTCCACTTCCTGAGGTTCCAGCTGGCCTACGCCTACTACCTGCTCCTGGCCTTTCTGTACGACACCAAGAGGCGACGGAGGAGGGACCCGGCGCACCGCTACGACGCTTTTGTCTCCTACAATGTCCACGACGAGCAGTGGGTCTACGGAGAGCTGCTGCCGGCGCTGGAGGGAGAACAGGGCTGGAAACTGTGTCTGCACCACCGCGACTTCCAACCAGGTGACCACACACACCAAACACAAGCTTCTCAAGCAACATCTGCTTTAAAGGAATACAATTTTGACTCATTTTAGAATTAAGTTTTTAAACTAACTCTTTAAATCTTTCATATTCTTGTTAAGTTCCAGATTGTGCAGTTTGTTGTCTGCAAGAGAGACTTTATGGTCTAACTTTTATGTAAATGTCCAAGGAAAACGATTGGAAAATAGCTTTTGAAGTTATAATGTCGTATGTGTGAAGTGGATTAAATGAAAGCATTAAACATCTTTAGAAGCAGATCGGACCATTCCTGTTGCAGTCCGGTCTTCGTGTTCCTGTCGCAGTCTGGTCTTTGTGTTCCCGATGCAGTCCGGTCTTTGTGTTCCTGTCGCAGTCCGGTCTTCGTGTTCCTGTCGCAGTCCAGTCTTCGTGTTCCTGTCACAGTCCAGTCTTCGTGTTCCTGTCGCAGTCCGGTCTTCGTGTTCCTGTCACAGTCTGGTCTTCGTGTTCCTGTCGCAGTCTGGTCTTCGTGTTCTTTCTGTCGCAGTCCAGTCTTTGTGTTCCTGTCACAGTCTGGTCTTCGTGTTTCTGACGCAGTCCAGTCTTTGTGTTACTGTCGCAGTCCGGTGTTCGTGTTCTTTCTGTCGCAGTCCAGTCTTCATGTTCCTGTCGCAGTCTGGTCTTCGTGTTGTTTCTGTTGCAGTCCGGTCTTCGTGTTCTTTCTGTCGCGGTCCAGTCTTCGTGTTCTTTCTGTCGCAGTCCGGTCTTCGTGTTTCTGTCGCAGTCCGGTCTTCTTGTTCCCTTCGCTGTTCGGTCTACGTGTTTCTGCCACAGTCTGGTCTTTGTGTTTCTGTCGCAGTACCGTCTTCATCCTGCAGTGACCTTAGTCATTTTCTTTCTTCGTTTTTGTACTTACATGTGAACACTTCATGTGAAAGAGGCTATTAAGACATAAAACAAATCCGAATATGTTGAATTTGCAATGCATTCTGAGCCAACAATGACAGACCAACTTTATGGATTTTAGTGAACATAGTTACGGTATTAGACGTAGACAGGACACTGCTGCAGATGTTTGCCTGCATAAATACTTCTACACGATTGTGGATTTCAGAAGCTCACTCATGTTTAATATTGACTGTGGATTTGCATTTATTTTTCAGGCAAACCGATCGTAGAGAACATCACAGACGCCATCTACAGCAGCAGGAAGACTCTGTGTGTGATCAGCCGACACTATCTGCAGAGCGAGTGGTGCTCCAGGGAGATTCAGATGGCCAGGTGCGTCATAAAACACACTTACACAAACCAGAGTTCAGACGGTGAGGTCTGAGTCAAGTGCTGGACGCTCCCCTCGTTTGTTTTCATATGTTTAGACTTCTACCTTGGTTTTAATCAAAAAACAAACTTGTGCATCTTTTAGTTTTCTTTCTGCTTTAATTTCCAGTGGTGTTGTTGGTTTTATTTACAGCTAAGGTTAAATGCCACCCACAGAAACAGACTCTGTAGGTTTTATGATAATGTCTGATTTGTCCGTTGCAGCGTGCGCCTGTTTGACGAGCACAAAGACGTCCTGCTCCTGGTGTTCCTGGAGGATCTGCCACCGTGGCACCTGTCGCCGTATTACCAGATGAGACGTTTGGTGAAGAGGAAGTCGTACCTGAGCTGGCCTCGAGCGGCTCAGAGCAAAGCCCTGTTCTGGCACCAGCTCCGGAGAGCTTTAGAGAGCGACGGCAGCCCGGAGGAGCAGAGACACCAGCTCATACAAGACCAAGACTGATCCAGCCTCTCACAATCTCCACCTACTCCTGACTTCACCTACTACTGACCCCACGTACTACCGACACAAGCGCCAGCGAGCTTTAGAGAGCGACTGCAGCCCGGAGGAGCAGAGACACCAGCTCATACAGGACCAAGACTGACCACACCTCCTACAAGCTCCACCTCCTACTAACTCAAGACTGTGTGATGCAAACAAAACTAAAACATAACTGCAATGAAAAGCGCCAAAAAGTGGACAAAAACATGACTGAAAATGCAACTAAAAAGCAACAAAGACGCAGCTTAAAGCGCTAGGAAAACAAGAAGAAAACGTGACAAAAAACGCGACTACAATGCGACAAAAATGTAACAAAAACCCGATGAAAACACAACAAGAAAAGCTACAAAAACATGACTGAAAATGTGTGTGAAAACGCTACAAAACTGTTATAAAAACATGACCAAAAACAACAAAAACGCAGCTTAAAGCGCTAGGAAAACTTGACAAAAACAAGAAGCAAACGTGATGAAAAACACGACTTAAATGCAATGAAAATGTAACAAAAAACAGATGAAAACACAACTAAGAAAAGCTACAAAAATGAGCAGAAAACGCTACAAAAACTTGACAAAAATGCAACTAAAAAGTGACAAAAACGCAGCTTAAAACGCTGGGAAAACTTGACAAAAACAAGAAGCAAACTTGATGAAAAACACAACTTAAATGCAATGAAAACGTAACAAAAACCAGATGAAAACGCAACTAAGAAAAAATACAAAAACACTATAAAAATTTGCCGAAAACGCGACAAAAAACATGACTGAAAATGTGTCTAAAAATGCTAGAAAAACTTTATAAAAACATGACAAAAAACAACAAAAATGCAGCTTAAAGCCCTAGGAAAACTTGACAAAAACGAGAAGAAAACTTGACGAAAAACGCAACTAAAATGCGAGAAAAATGTAACAAAAAAACAGATGAAAACACAACTAAGAAAAGCTACAAAATGTGCAGAAAATGCTACAAAAACTTGACAAAAACAAGAAGCAAACGTGATGAAAAACACAACTTAAATGCAATGAAAATGTAACAAAAACCAGATGAAAACGCAACTAAGAAAAAATACAAAAACATGACTGAAAATGTGCGTGAAAACACTACAAAAACGTGACAAAAATGTAACTCAAAAGCAACAAAACGCAGCTTAAAGCGCTAAGAAAACATGACAAAAACAAGATTAAAATGAGACAAAAATGTAACAAAAACCAAATGAAAACGCAACTAAGAAAAAATACAAAAACGTGACAAAAATGCAACTCAAAAGCGACAAAAACACAGCTTAAAGCTGACTAAAAAACAACGTAGACATTATGAAAATGTCCCGAAAACACTTTGAAAATTTACCAAAAACAACGACAAAAGACTGACCAAAGACATCACATTCTACAGGACGAATGAAAACATCACAGATCAACAAAGACAGCATAAAAAAATAAAATAAAATAACCAAAACTTACAAAAATATATAAATTAGGAGGTGCCACAAAAGTACTGATATTAGAGATTTAACTCCGCCCACAATCCAGACGTATGACATCATCACATCCTACAACAGCGACACAACCTGATCGTTTTCTTGGCTTTTTGTTTGTTTGTTTGTTTTGTGTTTGTAAATAAAAATGACAAACACCGGTATCTTATAAAAACAAAGAGATGAATGGAGTTGTTTTAGTCTATATGTGAATGTAAAATGTGTAGAATCAGAGACGTTTAAGAATGAATTTTGACCTGTTTGACACCAACAGGTGAATGTGACATCTCCACGGCAACCACTGAGAGAGAGATGACGAGGGAGAAGGAGAGAGTGGAGAAAGAGAGAGAGTGAAAAGAGAGGGGGGGGGAGGAGAGAGAGAGGGAGAAGAGAGGGGAGAGAGGAGAGAGAGAGAGGGAGAAGAGAGGGGGGAGAGAGAGAGAGGAGAGAGAGGGAGAGAGAGAGGGAGAAGAGAGGGGGGAGAGGAGAGAGAAGAGAGGGGAGAGGAGAGAGAGAGGGGAGAGGAGAGAGGAGAGGGAGAGAGAGGGGGGAGAGGAGAGAGGGAGAAGAGAGGGGGAGAGGAGAGAGAGAGAGGGAGAGAGAGGGGGGAGAGGAGAGAGAGAGGAGAAGAGGGGGAGAGGAGAGAGAGAGGGGGGAGAGGAGAGAGAGAGGGAGAAGAGAGGGGGAGAGGAGAGAGAGGGAGAAGAGAGGGGGGAGAGGAGAGAGAGAGGGAGAAGAGAGGGGGGAGAGGAGAGAGAGAGGGAGAAGAGAGGGGGGGGGAGAGAGAGAGGGAGAGGAGAGAGGGGGGAGAGGGGAGAGAGAGAGGGGGAGAGGAGAGGGAGAAGAGAGGGGGGGAGGAGAGAGAGAGGGAGAAGAGAGGGGGTGAGGAAAAGACAGAGGAGAAAGAGAGAAACGCTGTAAGAAAGGGGAACAAATACAGAGAGAGAGAACAGGGCAGAGAGCGGAGAGAGAGAGAGAGAGAAAGAGAAAGAAAAGAGGAAGAGCAAGGAGGGAGAATATTTTGGAGCTGATGCCCCAACAGGCACCCTAAACGCCCCAAAGCACGTCAGAGTGTTGGGGGGACAAGGACGCTTTTTATGCCCCGAATAAAAAAGGGTCATATAACAGGACGTCCTGCCCAAATCGGGACAGTTGGAAACCCTGAAGCTCTGCCTCAGTCCAGATCATGTCCCAGATTGTTTTGTCATGTCAGATTTTCTGAGAAAAACAACAAGTGTTTCAATAAAAAAGTGATTAAAAGCCTCTAAACTGTCCTTCCTCCCTCCGGCCTGATGAGGCCAAAACGTCCCACACAAGTTAGAGTGTTGGAACGTGTACTTCACAAGACGCAGCAGTGCAGACTTTAGCTAACTTAGAGATTCAGAGATTTTTACTGCTGTTAAAAACATCTTAAGTCCTATTCGCACGACATCATCTTTACCTCAGGACGTCTGTAAATGTGTTTAATGTTTAATGACCCCACGACCTCTGAGTTTTTTTTACAGGCATATCTGATGTCTGTAGTTTTCTTGTTTTTAAAGACTTGCCGGAAACAACGACAGATGATTTATGACAACAACCATTTACTTAACGTGCGTTTTTTTCAGTTTTTTTTAACGTGAATCAGCTTCACCTAAGCTGCAGCAGTGTCCACAACATCAAATTTCACTCTCTCTTTTAATCCATTTACGCTGATACAATCCAAACATCCAAACTTTGCAGCGTTCTGTCCACTGTTCAGTCCAAATTTTCCCCTCAAACGTCCATTTTCTCGACCTTGGTTGTTGTGCTTCCATTTCACGGACTTTTAATCGTAGTTTGATTAATCTTTAGCGTTTTCATCGTAGAAAAAAATGACCATTTCATTTGAAAACTATCCGTAAAGAATATGAAAAATAACTTTAGGTAAAATAAGCTGCAGAGTCATTATTAATTCATTTCTAAACGGTTCACAGATGTAAAACACAGACACATTCACACGACTTTAGAATCACATGAGGACAAAAGAATTTGGAGAATTACAAGAGGAAAATATACAGACATGAGCCATTCACACAAGAGAAGAAACTCCGACGACGTCCAGAATTATTACAATTTACTTGAGGTCTGAGGTAAATATCATGCCGTGTGAATAGGAGTTTTGTTAGGCATAGAAAAGGAGCTGAGTTTGTCTGTGTGGTTCTAAAGTCTGTGTTAGTCACAAATGGAGAGAAACATAAGTGTTCCTGCTGTTTTTCTGCTTTCCTGCCACTGTTTACCTGTTTTCCTCTTCGTACACGTCACATACAAACTCAGGATTCAGCAGCAGTCGTGATTGTTTTATTATCAGTCTGTAGCCGCGTTTTACTGTTTCATTTGTGTTTGGAGAAAATGTTTGTTCTCTTATGCATTCCTGCCACTCACTGCTGACATTTAAAACACTGTGATGTCATCTGCAGGACCTCTAGACTTAGGTGTGATGTTGTGAGTAAACTGTACACTATAATGATGTAAAAACACAAAGGAAGCGTCCACAGTGGGAGCAGACGGAGCTATTTAAAACTCTCCTCTCGACGCCTCTGGACCAATCAGATCGCGAGCTGGTGATGCTCCCGTCACCTGCACCTGTTGACTTTTGTGTTCTGCTCCTGTCGCTCAAACTCGGCTCCAGAGACAGAGACCCGGACCAGGAGTGTGGACCGGAGACGCAGGAGAAGAAGAAGAAGAAGGGTTTTTACAGACGGATGCAGCTGTGAAGAGAGAGAGCTGTGGCCTAGATCTGTGTGACCTTTGAACTGTGACCTGTGTGAGCTGTGTGACCTGAGCTGTGACCTCTGTGACCTGAGCGGAGGAACCATGTGGGAGGAGAACTTCGACACAGAACAGTGAGTTGATTCTATGTTTAGTCTTTTATAAAACTTTACATTGAAAATCCAAATGTCAAAACTGTTTCTAGAGAGATGTTTCCATGGTAACCGTCAGTAACTACAAATTAAAATAACTACGTAAGGTAAAGCTGCTTTGAACAGTTTGATAGTGACTCTAGTGGTCCGTCTGTGCTACTGCTCCAAAACAATCCTCCACAGCAGCAGCAGCTCCGGACTCATTTCTGTGGAGGTGTTTGGTCATTACAGAGACACTTATCAAAGCCCAATACTTACAATTATATTGTCTAATCAATCAATTTGTTAATATAAGACAATAAAACCAGCCTGAGAGCCACAGTAACATGGACATGGATGAAAACAAGAACAGAAAATATACAACTCTGAGTCCAACTTGGCAAAAATACACAATTATACATTTTTCCACCTTTTGTTGTAATGTGTATGATAATTAAGTTTGATTTCGGGGTCGTAGCTTTTTTTAAATACAGCTTCTTTGAGTTCCGAATAGTCTGAGTTGGATCACTAGCCGCGCTCTCTTGACATGAACGTGCTTTGCGTCGTCACGCAGATGTACGTGACGACAGAGTGTGAGGTGCAGCACCATGGATGTGTTATTAGAGCAGCACCGGCGAGTCCCATTCGTCTGCATTGTAGGGCTAAAAACGCTCTTACATTAGATTCAATAGAAGCGGCGGGTGTGATTTTAAGTCAGGTTGAGATTGCACCAAAAGAGGCGGCTGGAAAAAGAATCCGCAGAGTCTGCTGTAGTCTGATGCGGCTTTCAGGTCATAAAACAAACGTTTTGCAAGAATCCACGTGAATCTGCGACCACAGTGGACTGGAGCTGGTGAACAAGACACATGTCCAGAACCAAACTCCACTCACAGTCAGTGTACAGGAGGCAGTTAACTAAAATGCCCAATTACTGCTAAGTGTTCAGGGAATCTGAGGGCCACATTTGGCCTTTGGGTCTGAGTTTGGACATACCTGCTATGGAGATAGTAGAATTCAGGTCAGACATGTCTGCTTACGCCTCTCGTACACTGACTGTGAGTTTGGTTCAGGACACATGTGAGTTTGTTGTGAAGTGTCTTGTTCACCAGCTGCAGTTCACTGTGGTTTGCCCAAAGCCATGCAGATTCACCTGGATTCTTGGAAGAATGCTCGTATTTTGAAAGTTGCATCAGATCGCTGCGACCTCCAAAGAAAAATAGACTCTCTACAGACTCATTCTGCACAATCATGCAACACTCATGCCCCAAACACTGCACGCGTGATCGAGAGACACACGCCCTCGGCGAGCAAGTTGTTTGGTGGAGAGTGTAGTGATAACACATAAGGAGCGAGGACAGAGAAGCAGCAGCCTCTGCCTCTGTGTCTCTATGAGGAAGTCCACAGCAGATACAGCTCATAGAACAACTCCACTTAAAGAAAAGTTGGTCATACAGTATGTGTTTGTCTTCACCATCTCTATGGGCTGGTCAGGTCAGACGTGTGAGTTTTTGAGGTTTGATCTGTCTGTGCTGGGCTGTAGAGCTGCTGGTGTCTTTAAAATGCATCAATACAGACAGATTTTCTGTGCACTTTGACTTAAAACCGCTTCAGTGCACGAGCCTCGAGCGGGAAAAATACGCTTGGAGCGTATTTTGGGTTGACGAGCGGCTTTGGCTGCTGTGTGCAAGATCTGACCCACAGACGTAGGCTCGTAAGTGAAACGAGCCTGGCGCCTGCACGAGACACTTCAATTGATGTTCTGCTTCAAAATCCTCGCACTGCTCCGAGGTCTGTGAACAAGAGCACGTTGGGTTCAAGTCTTGCAGGACTCACACGAGTCGTGACTCACAACGAACTCACACTCAGTGTACGGCAGTGGTAAGAGGCTTGTAAACGACATGTGTGTTCTTGTCATGTAAATAACATGTTCTCTCTTCAGGGAGGTGGGCACGCAGCTGGTTTTTTGACGTGTTCTTGGCGTGTAATTAACATGTTCTCTCTTCAGGGAGGTGGGCACGCAGCTGGACTACTCGCCCGTCTCGTGGACTGAATACTTCGATCAGATGGAGGACGTGAGTGTGGGACCGGCCGACTGCAGAGACGTGTTCCGGGTTTACAAAGCGGGTTCTCAGGGGCCTCTGCTGGTTCTTCTGCACGGAGGAGGTCACTCTGCGCTGTCCTGGGCCGTCTTCACCGTGAGTCTGAACGTATCTCTGTCCTGTCTTTGTCTGTACTTCCAAAAGCCTAGGACTCTGCTGTAGGACCTCCTCGGCTCTGTTCTGGGCTTTCTTCATCATCAGTCCTGCTCTAGAACACTTCTACACAAACTTTTCTCTAAGTTCTCTCTGTTGTCTGTGTATTTCAGACGGCCATCTCCAGCAGAGTCAATTGTCGAGTTCTGGCCATGGACCTGAGGGGCCACGGTGAGTCACATCTGCTCAAGGTTCTACAGCTTATATGACTTCTGTGGGTTCAATGACTTTTTTAAGTTCAGAAGGCGTTTTTGCACTGTAGGAACCTTTTGTTGTTCCTCTAACCTTTTTAGCCCCTGGTCCCTTTTCTCCCTTTCATCGAGGCCAATGTGGGACCAGCTTAGCTCCTGCTCTGGGGCAAGTACTTTTCCCTTAGACCAAGAACCAGCACGTCAGAAAGTTTTTGTTAAAATAATAATTGTATTAAAATTTACTGATGACAGTGAAAATTGGACGAATGCAGAGGTACAAGCACTGCTAAGTCTGTAATGCTAACGAGGGCTTTGAAAGACCAAAAAAATGTACGAATCTTCAGCAAGTTAACTGATGAGCTAGTGCAAGTTGGCATTTACCACACAGCTAAGCAATGTAAGAAAATAAAAAAACTGAAACAGGACCGTAAGAAAATGAAGGACCACAACAGCCGGAGTCAAGCAAACAGAAAAAATAAAATGAATGGTTTCCATCCTCAAAAATATTTTGGCACCGTCCAGTAGCTGACGTCAGTGAATGTCGCTGTGTGAATGCAGTTTTTAGGGTAGAAGTGGCCCCATGAAAGAAGGAGAAGTGTCCTGATGCCCGATTCTTGGCACTTTCATGTGAGAAAACACCCAAACTTCTTCTTTGGGGTCCATAATTCTTTAGAATCTTTGGGCTCTGGGCCTCACACAGGATTTGAAAATACTGAAATCCGCATTTATCTGACATTAATTAAGAACACACAAACCTTCAGAGTGTTGAGAGGCAGATTTAAGAAAGTCAGTGCAAAACCTCCTTAAAGGTGCTATACCTCAAGTTTTGTATTCTGTGATTTAAAAAGCACATTACTTTGTATTTTGTACCAAAAACTTGTCGCTGCTCGTGTTAACAATACAACTTTTTAAACAGGTTGTAACATTCAAGGAGTGTTGACGTTCAGACTTACGGTGCAGACCTTACGTAGTCTCATCTTAATTCATGTTCAGAAATCAGATCCAAACGTCCAAACACAGACTGTGGACTTCTGCTGCTGCCAAACCACAACTAAAGCATTAAAGACACATTTTTAACTTTCTTGTGTTTATTTAAATAGTTTAAATTTGGTTCGACACTCAGAGAAAGTCTTTGTAAAAACTACTGAAAGTAAATGTTCCTTAATGTTTGTATCAACAGGAGCCACATCTGTGCGACAGGCCGGAGACTTCTCCACTCACACTATGGCCAGGTCAGAGCTCATTATTACACCTTATTACACTCTATTACACTCTATTACACTTTATTACACTCTATTACACTCTGTTTTACTCAGATTCAGGATGGTTAATAGACAGCGCTGGTATTAGACAGTTTTCTCAGGCTGAAACTCATAACTCTGTGTGTTTCCTTCAGTGACGTGGCCAACGTGGTCCGTGCGTGCTTCGGCGAGACTCCGCCCCCTGTGGTCCTGATTGGTCACGGCGTGGGCGGGGCCATCGCCGTGCACACCGCCTCCAACGCGCACGTGCCCAACACCGTGGGTCTGGTGGCCATCGACGTGGTGGAGGGTGAGTCGGGCTCATATATACCAACACTTTCAGCTCTCTGTGCTGTAAGTTTCACTCTTTACAGTCTAAAACTCTGTGTGGAGTCAGTTTAACTCTGTGTGGTGTTAATTTGACTCTCTACACCAGGGCTATTCAACTTTATTCTCCAGAGAGCCAGATTTTATCGAGGACCATCGCTTCTGGGCCGGGGAGTTGCACAATACGTTACTTTCGACACGACGTGCAAATATTCGACTCCTAGACGACTAGATTTGTTTCTACAGTGATAATAACTAATGCCGCAGTCTATTTTTATTGCCAAATCTGAACCTGGAGTGAGTCAGCATTAAACCAGATCAAAACCAGAACCAAACAAAGTCTAAAACAGAATTAAATCAGGACGGAAACTGGACCTAATCAAGTTAAAGAAACACACTGTTAAAAGTGACCATATTCAACTTTATTATGAGAATAAATGCTTAAATGTATCTTTATTTGAGCATATTCTGTCTTAAAAACAATATTTGCCAGGAGAACTAGAACAAGAGCCAGGGGGATTGTTGCTTGAATCTAAAAAATACATGTATTTGTCACTGGAAATGAGTAAAAAAAAAAAAGCAGCTGGAGTTGAAACAAGAAAATACACTAGATTCAGAGGCAAATCTTATTTTCAGACAGTAAAATATAATGAAATCAAGCGCTTATTGACTCATTAAGACATTTAAGTTTCCTGAGAAATAACCCAGAATTAAATCTACAAACAAAACTTAATATTTTTTTATTATTTAAAAAGTAAATTGGGGGTCGGATCAGATTTTTGGAGGGCCTTAAGTTGAATAGGCCTGCTCTACAGTCTAAATTTGACTCTCTGTGGTGTTAATTTGACTCTCTGTGGTGTTAATTTGACTCTGTGTGGTGTTAATTTGACTCTCTACAGTATAAATCTGACTCTGTGTGGTGTAAATGTGACTCTGTGTGGTGTAAATTTAACTCTCTGTGGTATAAATTTGACTCTGTGTGGTGTTAATTTAACTCTCTGTGGTGTGATTGTGCTCAGGCAGTGCCATGGACGCTCTCCACAGCATCCAGAACTTCCTCAAACTCCGACCCAAGAGCTTCAAGTCCATGGACCACGCCATCGAGTGGAGGTAAGACCAGACCTGGGACACAGAGACAAACTTCGTCTCATGATCAGAGTCGTTACAGTTTGAACGTGAAGCTGTGTCTGATGTGTGGAATCAGAGCTGGAAACATCAGGATACGTTACAGTCTGCTCTTGTGCTGTTTCAGTGTAAAGTCTGGACAGATCCGGAACCTGGAGTCGGCCCGAGTCTCCATGGCTGGACAAATCAAAAGGTAAAGTTTAGTCCAGTTAGATTTATTTGGGTTTTCCTATGTCAAACAAACGATGATACTTAAACAGCGAGGACTTCTGCAACAGTATCTACAATATTTGTAACTTCAAATAATTTTTCAAAACTCCATTTCAGAGACTATTATTTGTACTGTTTTGATTACTGACCAAATGAACCAGTTCCTCCACAGTGACTCCAAGTTGTTGAAGGTCGCCCACGATTATGTCAAACCATCGAGTACGGGGCTTGCCTCATGTTTTTTTCCAGCCTGCCACCTTTGGGTTGAACTGGAAAAAACCTCTCGTGGGATGACATGGCTGAACCAGCTGGTCAACGTGTTCTCATGGATTGCGTAAAATAGCACGCCATGACAAATTGCGTGTCACAACGACGCCCCCTGCCTGTTTTGGTGTGCAATTACACGCTAGTTTTTTCTGGCGTGGTCTGGACACGCGATGTGGTTGACGACAAACACAAGGTTTTTCAAGGGATTAACGGCTAAATTTAGGTCTGAAGTTACAAAAATTGGTAAGTTTAGCTCTTTGGCTTGGAGTTGGTTAAGGTTAGGATTAGGATTGTGTTTTCATGAATAATAACACGTCTTAACATTCACCATTGAAATGAACTAGGACAGAAACACGTCAAATACACACGCACAAAATAGAAGTTGCGTTCGCTGTTTACAAGAGCGTGGTATTGACACGCTTATTCATGAGAACAGGCTGAGCTGGTTGCACACCCTGCAAGATGCCTAAAGGTTCTTTCACACCGGAGGCGTCAATTCGCAGCAGACTTGTGGCATTGGTCGCTTGATCATTCAAAATTGGTCGTGTGTGGTCGCTTGTCCTGAAACACAACCAACTTACAGCTTTCCTCATCAACCTTGCATCAATCTCGTGTCAACTGCGGTGCGTTCATACATCTACGATATATGACATGTAGAATGTAGAATACAGGGCGATGGTTGAGAGGACAGCACACATGACTCTGGTTTAGGAAGCTTTGAACTGCAGTTGTAGCGAAGTCACTTAAGATGAATTACTTTTATAATCCTACTTTCTTTACAAAATCATTGTGTTATCATTTTAAAATGCAAAACAAACACCATGTCTTTGTTTAATTTGTCAGTCTATGCATACTGTAAGTGTAGAAAAAAAAAGATTTCTCTACCAGGGATTTGAACCCAGGGATTTGAACCCAGGGCTGCAGGGCGTAAGTCCATTGCAAGTTACGTCATTGTGGTAAACAGTGCTGTCCAGTTGAAATGACACTATATGATTCTGGTTCAGTCGAGTCAACAGGCTGTTTTTTTATCGCAGAATCATGTTTGTTTTGCTGTGAACGTAAAGTTCATTTGTTGCATTTTATGGTCAAATTGTTTCAGCCAGAATTCAGGAGTTTTATGAATTATAGACATTGACAGCACAAGATGTACAAACGAGAGGAATCCCTGGACTAGACTTTGTGAATACGAGTTGGTTTTTTTTCCTTTGTGGAGCCACAGGGTAAGTCCCAGTCACATGTTCTGTGTTTTTATGTTTGTGCAGGTTTGTTTGATTAGAATCAGTTATGAACTCAGAAGTCGGATCATGTTGAAGCTGTAGTACTGTCTCTGCTCTTCACATGCTGGTCACGCATGGACACCCGTACGCTCAGAAACGTCGCGTCAACACGCCTCCACATAGACATAGCATTGAAAGTGTTCTCATGGTCGCGTTTGATGTGTAAGCACCTTCAGGCTGACACGTACGGGCCCTGAGTACCTGGCTGGAAACTCACTGGGGCCACCTGATGCTTCAGTGGTTTGGAGAGCCCTGCTGTGGAAGGGTTTGTTTGTTTTGTGAAGCAAACAGAGCGAGAGCAAAACAAAACCAGGAAGTGAACAGTGACGTGATACAGACTGAGACGCAGGTGAGGCTCAGAATCACAACAAACTCATGTGTGAGATCGATAATGAGACAAATAATACACAAAAACACATGAAAGTATCAGGAGAAGGACGGGGGATGATTCAGGTCGAATTAATTATGATCACACGACTGTATGTCACTGTTTTTTCGCGTTATTTACAAAAATAACAAAGTTATAACTCTTAGATTAAAGCAAATACAACACTACAGCCACATTACTGCAGGAAATGGTCTATATTCATCTAATATTTAGTTAAACAGCTAAATGAGCAGAGACAGACCTTTCAGAGCCAGATTTACTCAAACAGGTGAACTTTTTGTTACATTTTACTCTCGGCATTTGGAACGAAATGCCCAGCCCTCCTCCTTGGTCTCTAAAGTGAAAGTGAAAGTGAAAGTGTCTTTGCTCCAACACTTCATCTGTCACTCTCTCTGGTCCTGTTAATGTGAGAGAAGTTGTGGGATAGATATAAAGTCCAGCAGCGTGTTTGTTTCTGATGTAGCTGTAGCCGCTGTTAGCAGAGAAGCCGGGTGACTTCTTTGCTGCTGATGTAACGTGTTTCTGTCACAGCGCCTCTACAGGCCAAAGGCAGATGTGTCTCTGCTGCGCTGGTTCCATTGATAAAAAGTGTTTTGTGAACGCGAACCGGGCCAGTTTAGAGAAAGAGACCATGTTGCAACTTTGGTTCTCAATCGTGCCGAGCCCGGTTCAGTTTGGATTGTGAATGCAGAGTAAGTCACAGATCAGGACAGAGAGTACAGCAGAGTTATAGATCCAGAGCTTCGTCTTGCAGAAGATGGTTGAATGTTGCCAGAGGGACTGCAGAGCTGAAGCTGCCAGGGTTCTTCTTCGGTTGATCTCTGGATTTAGGTCTTCCTTGTCGGTCACTCACTATGGATCTTGTGACCGACAAAGGAGAGTAGAGTTTAATTCCTGCCAGTGTTGATATAACTTTAGCAAGAGTCACCACAGCTGCATCTCAAGAGTTGTAGAGAACAGGACCAGAGAGATTTGTTTGTTTCACTTCGTTTGAGGGCCCAGTCACAGTTTTTCTCAGAGATGTTCCAGTGTTGTGTCCAGTCAGCTGATTGACATCTGTTTTAGAGTTTGTGGCTGGAGGGGAAGTACAACAGCGTCATTTTCAGTCATTTTCTGACTCCTTTATGGAGCGAACATCACAGCAAATATTAGGACTGGATTTTAATAGAATGAATCATAATCTATGACTTAAAAGGCAGCAGAAGTAAATAAATGTGTCACAGTGCTGCAGAGGAGGAGGTTCTGGTGAGGCTGTCAATAACTAATCTAATGGTCTTCTTCCCGTTTTTGTGATGGAGCTCCAAACCTCATTTAACCCTGTGTTTTCCAGGTGCGAGGCGGAGGAGAGCGACTCGGTGGACTCGTCTCCGGAACTTTCCAGTCCAGTTCCAGATGTCGTCGTAGAGAGAAACGAGGAGTTTTTAGACCAAACGTTTCCACAAAGTCAGAAAGACGAGAAGGAGAGCGAAGAGCTGGAGGAGAGCCCGGGAGAACAGGTTCTGACTCTGAACACACTCTTTTATATGTTTAGAATCTGTCTGAAACTCAGCTGTGGACATGTGGATTTATATTTTATTTATATTCCAGAGTGTGTACAAATGGAGGATCGATCTGTCCAAGTCGGAGAAATACTGGGACGGCTGGTTCAGAGGGACGTCCAACCTGTTTCTGAGCTGTAACCTGCCCAAACTGCTGCTGCTGGCAGGTAAAGCTGGGCAGATCTATTATTCTGAGAGTTTAACTTTGCTCTCACTGCTTCTCTCATCATCCGAGTTTTTCTAAGAATGATTCCTGCAGGTTTGAGTAATCTTGTCCTGCAGCTCAGAAAAGCTCTGTCCTCTTAATAAGTTAGGGATGTTCATCATGTCTTTCTTCAGTATCAGACAAGTATCGGTCAGAGATGGTTTATTACCTGACTAGATTCAACGGTCACTTCCTTCTTCATCAGAGGTGTTGCACGTCGCCATGGTGACGTGTCTTATTAGCTGCTGTTGTCAGGTAATAAAACAATAAATATATGAAATATAATAAACATGTCTCTTTTCCACTTCAGGGATCGACCGTCTGGACAGAGACCTGACCATCGGCCAAATGCAAGGTGAGTCTGACCCCTGACCTCTGACCTCTGACCCTGCTGCTGATGATGATAGAACTAAGCTAAAGATCTGACTGAAACATTCACAGATGTGTTTTAAACTAAAATTACTGTGACTTGTATGTTTAATATTTTCAGGAGGTTCATATTGTAATGAAAAGTCTCTACGATGAGCCCACAGCCGCCACAGTTTAGATAGTTTAGTAGCTAGATCACATTGATCAGTACACACACAAAAGTTGTCTCCACACACACTTCCTCATGGGTCTAAAGGGACAAAAATCAAGTCCATGATGTAAATCCTTCATATGAATCAACAACATGGTTTTAGCTCAAATAAGGTTCAGGCTGAGGGTTGGGTTCAGATTAGGCTGTAGTCACTAAGGTTAACGTTAAGAGTAAGAGTCCATGAAATGAATGTAAGTCAATGTAATGTTCCAGTGACAGATTTATTTAATTGTTAATTTGCTCATGATGTTTTGTTCATACAAACAGTTATTATAAAGATCAATCTGAAAACACAACGTGTCCATCCGCACTTGTGTGTTTGTGCAGGTAAATTCATGATGCAGGTGCTGCCCCCCTGTGGCCACGCGGTGCAAGAAGACCGACCAGACAAGGTCAGAACAACTCTCACTTCACACAAACGTTTATTTAGAAGAAATGTTTATTATAATAAGAATATGAACAGGTTTAACACACACATGAGTAAAAACAGCAGAAGGTTTGAGACACTTCTTACATTTCTCACAGTGACACAGATAAAGCTGGACTGTGGAACTTTGTCTTGTTTGTGCAGGTGGCCGAGGCCGTGGCGTCTTTTCTGCTCAGACACAAGTTTGCTGAAGCTCGTCGGTAGATAAGGAGCCGTTTCCGTGGTGACGAGCTTTAGTTTGCAGAACATCTGAACTCTTCTGTTTAAACAAACTCTAGTTTTTCTTTCTTCTTTTCTTCATTTGTAAAAGGCATTAAAACATTTTCATGAACCTGCAGCGTGTGTCTGGAGTTTTTATGTTTATTAAATGTCAAAGATAAAATACAAGCCACAAACATCACATGTGTGTTTTAAGTCTCACACTGAGGCGGTTCTTTTCTTTTTAGACTTTTACTTCTCTTCACAGTTTGACGGTTTGTGGGCGGAGCTTAGCTTTAAAGGGATCCCTGACTATAAAGATAAATCTGGTTTAAACACTAGTTCTGTCCATGTTTACTAAAATAAATTGCAAACAAATATCTAACCTCTTACTATTTTTATAAAATTGTCATTGTTTTGGAGCCACTGGCAGCAGCCATATTGTCCAGATGCAATGCATTCTGGGTTGATGATGTCAAATGGTTGCTTTTTGTTGTTGTCATGGTTGCTCCTGCCATAGTTGCTCCCTAGGCTGTTACCTTGACAACCACCAGAAGACACAGACAACCATCTACGTCACAGCCAGGACAAAATGGCAGCCATGTAATTTCTTTAAAACACTATTTTAATAAAACTACAAATACTTCCAAGGTTTTTGTCCTGTATTTATATAAGTGATGATATTATAAGTGTTTTAGGGTAAACTTGTGATTATAGCCAGGGTTCGCTTTAACCCTCGTATGCGCCTGAGTCATTTTGACCCCGAAATGAGCTTTAGATTTCTGTTGTTTCTTCACCAAATGACAACATTCGGCTGGTTGTTGTATTTTGATTTTGTGTAATTTAATTCATTCTTTTGTCTTCCTTAAACAGTTTGTTCTGGTGGTTCTGATTCTGGTCTTGTTTTAATTCTAACTCAATCATGAAATAATATTTTCTACATATTTTGGTTTGTAGGTGGTTTGAGATCTCAAAAAATCTACTGATGACAATTTAAATGTCAATTGTTGACTCTTAAATTAACTACACGTCACTTTGATCAGCTGCTCAGTGAGATTTGATACAATTTTGTAAATCTGACTCTGTTTTTGAGTGAGAGCAGAGAGAGACTTCTGATGCTTTTGACTGCAACAGTTCCTTGTTTGTTTGAATAATTCTGTCAATCTGACTTTAAATTCTGTGTTTCCTCTTTGATACAAGTTTGGCTTCAACTTCATCGACTTTAGAAGATTCCTCATTAATACACACGTTCAAAAGTTTGGGATCAGAAATTGTAATTTTTGAAAGAAACAGAATGTATTTCTTCAATGAATATAACTCTCTACATTGTTAATGCGGTAAATGATTATTTCAGCTGCAAATGTTTGGTTTTTGGTTCAATATCTAGAGACTCATGTCCACAACTATAACTGCAGTGTTCTAATGTCCACTGTGTTCACTCAAAGTGTCAGAAGCTACAGGATGATTAAAAAACCCTTGAGCGTTCATGTTAGCGCAGCTGAAAACCAGTCCAGTCTCAGAAAAAACAACGTAGATTTACAACCAAACGTCAAAAACATAGGATGGGCCCGTTTTTACGCCTTTTTAAGCCACGAGGCGACATTGTCTTTGGGTTTAACAGTTTAGGTTTCAAGTTTAGGGCTGCATTCCAGACAACTGGAAACTGGTATATTTCCTAATTCCCACTGGTAAAAATGCGCTGGAACGCCACTCGAACTGGTAAATCCCACTTGTGAACTGGGACCTGTTGGAGGACGCCTTACTTCACATACGAGCTCAACAATCACCCCAATAAATGAATCTGGGGGTTTAACTGACACAAAAACTATGTCAACATTGATTACAAGTTATTTAGCGTAATCAGCCCGGGGACTACAGGTGGAAATGAGCATTCTCTGCTATAACCTGGCACAAGCATCTCTCCTTCATGATTAATGTCAATTGTGCATTGTCCCTGTACAAATAAAATCATACCATACCACTTTTGTTTAGCCTAAAAGTTAGAATTAGCCAATGTTAACATACGAGTTGATTCAATTGGAACACTCTGAACTGGGAACTGGTATTTTTCAACTGGGAAATATCCCTGTTGCTTGGAACGCAGCTTTAGGGCAGATTGAGATTTACTCGTTAAATCAACCAAAAAACTGCTGAAAACAGTTAAGCTGGTTAGAGAAGCTCTAAAACAGTCTTTCCTTTGAACAAGTTGAGTATCTGGAGCATCACGTTTGTGGTTCGATTAAACTCTCAAAACGAACAGAAAGAAAAACATTTCTTATGAAACTCAACAGTCTGTTCTTGGACTTGGAAATAGAACCTATTCCAATGATGGAAAACACAAAATTGTCTGGATGCCAAACTTATCATAGGTGGGCGGGGCTGTGTGTGGGCGGGGTTTATCATAGGTGGGCGGGGCTTATCGCAGTCTCTTCTCCATGTAGGTGAGTTTGTGGCGGGCGATCCGTGGCAGCAGCTCGGCGTCTCTCCTCACCTCCCTCACGACGGTGAACCCGGCTTTAGCATACAGAGCCAGAGCCGCCGCGCCGCACGAGCTCGTGTGCAGATCCACCCTGGCCACGCCCCTTTCCTCGCACCAGCGCAGAGCTGTGTGCAAAAGCCTGAGACCCAGACCGGAGCGCCGCACGGACGGACACACGGACATCCTGAACACCTCTGCAGTCCTGAAACACAAACATCCAGTTTTATTAAAACTGGCTCCGCCCACAACCTAGACTTATGACATCACAAAGACTCCATGTGCAGACCTGAGCGGGCCGTCCTGCTTCTCCACCACAGCCACCGTCCCCACGATGTGACTCCGCCGTTTAGCTCCGCCTCCGCCACCCAGAAGCCCCGCCCAGGCCGACCGTAGCTCCGCCCACGTCCAGCATGTCTCCGCTCTGCCGGACGTAGCTGCTGAAGATGTGGCGACAGCAGCCGTAAACCAGACCCAGCCAGAGCGCGGGGAGCAGCGCGGCCCCGAGCCCCGCCCACAGCCACGCCCCCAGCTCTGACCCCGCCCCCTGCCACGCCCCCAGCGCCAGCCCGCACAGGCACAGCGCGCAGAGAGTCAGTCTGTGGCTTCGACAGCGCAGAGCCTGGTAGAAACAAGGCCCGGTGTACTCTACGACCCCGGCGCTGAAGAGACGCCACACGGGGGCGCTGTCTGAGGGACGGAACGGACGCACCTGCAGCTCCATCACCACAGGGGGGCGCTGTCTGAGGGACGGAACCGCAGCATCACAAACACAAGAGGAAGAGAGTCCACGTGTGTTTAAATCTGTGAATCAGGAGAGAAACGTTAGGATTACGTCATCACACAGGTTTTAGACGACATCACTACGATCTACAAGTCATTCTAAACTTCAGCAGTGAGTGGCAAAAGTGCTTGAGAGTCAATAGACCTGTAAAAGCCGAAAACACAAGTTAACGGTACATGTGAAAAGCAGCTGCACTCTGAGAACAAACAGAAACAAACATGACTGCTGCAGAATATTGACCTATGTGATGTTTAAAGAGAGAAAATCAGGTAAACAGTGTCAGAAAAGCAGAAAAACAACAGGAACACTGAGGCGCATCTCACATTTCTCATGATAAAGTGTAACTCTAGTTAATGAAGTCGTATCTGGACCAAAGTTACTTTAATTCAATGTTAAAGTCTCTAAATGGAAAGGGCTTAAACCAGCTTCTAAACATGACCCAGAGTTTTAGTAAAAAGCAGGATAGAACAAGAGACAGTAAACCTGAAATAAACTAACTGTTCTCTGACTTTACTTCTGTCAAACCTGGTATATTAAAACAAATGACGCATGACTGACTCTACAGTAACGAGCCTTTACTTTCTCTCTGTTAATAAACTCTGTAAAGACACATTGTTGATTTAAATCTCCAGGTGAAATAATAAAGAGAACGACCTTTGCACAAATAAAACCTGCTCCAGTGAAACGAGTCAGTGAACCTTTAAGTCTGAGAAAGTGAGATTAAGAGAAGATAAGATCTTTTATTTGTCTCACACAATGGGGAAATTCCAGTGTTGCAGTTGCAAGTTCAATTAACTTCAATTAACGAATTAAATGTTAATATTTATTACTGCAGGATTGTTACGTTTGTATTCTTTAGAGTGCATTACAAGAGACTTTTTCAGTTCCAGTCCCCATTTTATTTGTGTTCACACAGAACAGGAACTATGAACTGGGGCCACACTTTAGGGACTTTTTAAACACATTTACAAAACGAACTTTGTTTGGAAACATGTTTTATCTGGGCAGTGGCGTTGCAAGAGTATCATGGGGCCCCAAGCAAAAAATAATTGGGGGCCCTCATGTTCGATACTAACACAGTAATCAGACACACTATTGTGACAAAAATATTGAATTGTTTTAATATAAACATATATATTGTAAAAACAAAGAGGAAAAAGTAAAAAGTAAAATTAAACTCAAACGACAGTCAGATAGTAAGACCAGTCAGCCGTCAGTCATGCCACTCAAAATACGCTAATAAAAGGAGGTGTAAGTCGCTCAGTAAAACAGGTTTCAATAGTTTCAATAGAAAACCCTGTGTCTTAACAATCAACAGTAGCAAATAATGAACTTGTGTAGGGCCCATTTTGTCTTAAGGGAACCCAAGCAATTGCCTGGTTTGTCTGTCCTGTAGCAACGCCTCTGTATATGGGGACAAACTATGGACAAACTTCCCTTTTCCTCGAGAAAAAACACTTAAAAGCAGTAACTCCCAAATGTTTACATTTGTAAATGGTAACTATTATTAGGAAAAAACTTGAATAGTTGTGTTTTATTGTTAATTTCAGTAATGTTTTGAGTTTTTGTACATCAGAGTTTGTTCATCCTTTTATGTTGAAGAGAAAAAAAACTTTTGTTTTCCTAACACCAACACATGACGTTTTTAAATGATCCAGCTTATACAGCTGCTAATGTTAAAACTTTTTAGCTCCACTTGCTTTACGAACATTGGGCCAGGGTAGTTCCTCTGACTAAACAGGAGCTAAAGAAATGTGGGAATTTAGTTCTTTGGACTTTAATGTGAGAAAACGCCTAAAGAGTTGAGCTGATGCAGAAACATATTAAAACACAATTCAATAAATGAGTGAATAGTAAGAAAGTGTGAACTAACCGTTTGTCTGCGGTTCTTCTCGGAGATTAGGCTTCTTCTGCTTCAGACACTGGACTGACTCACGGCTTGAGTCTGTCTGCAGGGTCCTTCTGTTCCAGTCGGGCTCTCTCTGCAGGGTCCTTCTGTCCCAACCGGGCTCTCTCTGCAGGGTCCTTCTGTCCCAACCGGGCTCTCTCTGCAGGGTCCTTCTGTCCAGTCTCTACACGATCCCTGTCAGTCCCTGATCCTGGACTGACCCACGGCTGAGTCTCTCTGCACAGCCCCTCTGTTTGTGCAGCCCCTCTGGCTCTACCTCTGTCTCTCTGCAGAACTCTGAGCAGAAATACTTCACCCTCTTACTGTTGAGCACATGACGTCTGAAAAGTGCTAAACATTATTCATGGATGACTTGGATGTGGTTGTTTCAAAATGAATGTTTAACAAACACAAATGTTAGTCATAAACTTAATGTGTATGTTGGATGTTTTATCATTTTATGATGTTAAAGACATAAATGAGTCAAATGTGAAGTCTAATCCAGCTGTCGAGCAAAAGTCAGAGTTACAAAGAATTCCAAGATTCCAAGATGTTTCCAGGACAAAGACTTTACCCTGCACTGGCATCGGTTTATATTCAAACACTAAATGGAAAAAGCTAAACTGATGCATCTTTACTTAAGTAAATCTGGGTTATTTACACACAAATAACACAATAAAATAACATATAATACAATTTTATACATTTTGTCCAATTGTATTTTGTATTACAAACTTTAAGTCAGCTCTGACACCTCACATATGTGTGAGTAACATGACCTTTTTTTCCTAGATCGCCCAGCCCTACTTTGACTAGATAAACATTCATGATTGAAACATATATGTGAGTAAGTTATACAAGGTAATGGAACAGTTGGGAATGGTTGTGGAAAAGTCATGGAGAAGTCATGGAAAACCTTCAGTTCAAGTCTTCGTCCTGACCTGGACCTAACTGTCTCTGTCTGTTCTGTTTCCGTCCAGCGGCCGGTGAACGATGAGAAGTCTCCCGTGGGGCCGTGGCTTCTGGCTCTCTTCGTGTTCGTGGTTTGTGGATCAGGTCGGTTCTCCTCACACAAACATCTTCACTTCTTCACTTTATCATAAAAAAACTGATCAAACCTCGTGTGTGTGTGTCCGCAGCCATCTTCCAAATCATCCAGAGCATCCGGCAGGGCATGTGATCGGCCAATGAGAGAGCAGCAGCGCCAGGTCCCGCCCACCCGGCCAATCAGAGCGCACAAACGCACACACAGACACACAAAAGCCTCGTGAAGCTGGACTCGGAGCCTTCACCACATGTCTTACCTCCTCGTTTCCTAGCTCCTCATTTGCTCTGATGTCTCCTCTCCTTGTCTCCTAGCTCCTTGTCTCCTCTGATGTCTCCTCTCCTGTCTCCTTGTCTCCTCTGATGTCTCCTCTCCTGTCTCCTCATCTCCTTCTCTCCTCTTTTGATCACCTTCCCTTCGTCTCCTTGTCTCGTTCTGAATCTCTCAGACACAAACTCCTGCGTTACTGTTTATCTTTATAAAACGGTTTGATTTGAGAAAGTCTGGTTCACTTAGACGCTGCTTTTTACGAAATATGACCCTCGCTGTTTTCACTGACGCGTCGAGCTTAAACTGAGCCCGAGGAGAAGGAGCCTGATGCTTCCTTTCCTAGCTCCTTACGCAGTGAACTTCCTAATGCCGCGTTCAGACCGGACAGCGTCAAAGCGTCTAATTTCGCGCAGAATATTTTCAAAGCTGACGCCCCAAAAGGTGTCCAAAAACGCCCCAAAGCACGTCTGGGGACAAGGACACTTTTTACACCCCAACATGCTTCTCTGTGTTCTCTCTTGTTTGTGTGAGTGTTAGTTCTGCTCTAGGACAGATGACTGAGAGAGAGACTGTCACGTCCTACAGCAGGTTTAAACATTCTGAATAGATCCATGTGAGGCTTTGTCAGTCCAGATCAGGTCCATGTGGTTTGTTTTGTGAGTAAACAGTCTTCCTTTCCTTTGGATGTGAGAGGAGAACAGCAGCAGAGAGTCGTGTCTGATTGGTGGATGCGAGCCTGATGAGGCCAAAGCGCAGGTTGGAGCGTTTACTTCGTCAGTAGATGCCTGAACAAGCGAATTTGCTGGACGCCTCATGACGCAGGTTTACACTTTGGATGCTCTGACGCTGTCCGGTCTGAACGCAGCTTAAAACCTCCCACAATCTTTTGCTTTTCTCCTAAAAGTTTCACGACTTTATACAAACACATTTAAGCGACTGTGTTTGTGCCTTTCGCTGCAGCTTCACTTCACTTCACATTTACAGAAAAGTCACATGACTCGTGAGAACCGCAGCTCTGATTCTGATTGGTTAAACTCTCACAGCGGACTCACACCAGAAGCGACGTTTCCTCTGCAGGTTTGTGCAGAGAGACGACATGAGGAAGAGACTAGACGAGCTCAGCGTTCCAGGCGACATAAGCGCGGCGAAGTTGAGATGAAGTCAACTTTATGAGGCTTTGGTCGCAGCTCTCAAAGTGTTCTTAATCACCCCCTCGCTCTGGAAACTTCCCCCAGAGAGCGAAAGCCACCAGGGCTCAAAGGGCCGGGTTTATCGTTTCTGGTGTGAGTCCGCTGTGAAGAGAGAGACAGATGGGTTTGTGATTGGATAAGTCAGTGACAGATGAGAATAAATCATCTTCTATTAAAGCCGAAATGATAAACCTCAGAGAAAGACCATCCCCTTTAGATTCATTACTTTTACTTTAGTTAGAATAATGTCAGCTTACAAACAAGGACGGGTCACAAGGTCTAATATATAATCATAGTCTTAAGATTCCTAAAGTGGAGAGCTTGATTAAAGATGGAGATGTGGCTAAATCTTTTGTAAATCGTCAGAAATGTTTTGAAACAAGTGAAATGTGCTGCCAAATTTGAGCCATTTTCTCCTAATTTGATTAAAATTAAGATTAATTTTCTGAATTCTAGCAGTTTTAACCAAGACCAGATCCTTATATGTTGGCACTGGTGAAGTTATTGTAGTTTTAATTGTTTTCAACAGGACTTTCTAAGTTAATTTTTAAGTTCTTGTACTTTTACTTCAGTAGTAAACTTCCGTACTTTGTTTATTGTGCAAGGAACAACTTCACAGTTCTAAGTGGCTAAAATGTTTAACGTTCTGACACGTTGTGGGTGAAAATCAGCCACTAAAGTGTCTCTGGATCAGATCAGTGCATCGCCAGTGAAAATGTGACTTTGTTTTCTCTGTTTTTAATGAAGAATAAGCCGATATTTTATGGTTTTAGTTTTGTTTGAGCCCAAAAATTTAAACGTGTTTGGAGTTGTGATCAGAGCGACTCAGAACCAGACACTGTTTCCTCCTCTTCTCTTCTTCTTCTTCCCTGTCTCTTCGTCTCGCCTCCTTGTCTTCTCTCCTCCTCTCCTGCCCCATCTCCTCCTTTCCTCTTCTCTTTCCCTGTCTCCTTCCATGTCTCCTCTTCTCCTTCCTTGTCTCCTCTTCTCCTTCCATGTCTCCTCTTCTCCTTCCATGTCTGCTCTTCTCCTTCCATGTCTCCTCTTCTCCTTCCATGTCTCCTCTTCTCCTTCCATGTCTCCTCTTCTCCTTCCATGTCTCCTCTTCTCCTTCTCTCTCTCCTCTTCTCCTTCCATGTCTCCTCTTCTCCTTCCATGTCTCCTCTTCTCCTTCCTTGTCTCCTCTTCTCCTTCCATGTCTCCTCTTCTCCTTCCATGTCTCCTCTTCTTCTTCCTTGTCTCCTCATTTCTTGTCTCCTTTCCTATCTTTTCCTTTCTTTCCCTGTCTCCTCCCTTCTCTCCTAGTTTCCTTCCCTGTCTCCTCGTCTCCTCTCCTGCCTCCTCGTCTCCTTCCTTCTCTCCTAGTTTCCTTCCCTGTCTCCTCGTCTCCTCTCCTGCCTCCTCGTCTCCTTCCTTCTCTCCTCGTCTCCTCTCCTGTCTCCTCATCTCCTTCCCTGTCTCCTCTCTGTCCTAACTGTCCATGCTGTGAATCCTGGCCCGTGATTGGCTGATTTCTGGTCCAATCAAAGCTTCACTTCCACAGTCTCTCTCACTTCAGCCTCAGAAAAACTTAAACGTGTAAATAATGTGACTCTGCTCTGCTCTGATTGGCTGTTCCCTGCTCCTCTCCTCTGATTGGTCCTTCCTCTTCCTCTCCTTCTCTCTGATTCGTCGCTGATTTTTTCTTAAAGACACAGACCATGTTTTTGTTTTATTTGAACTTTTGTTTTTTGTGAATCTCAGAAGAAAAAAAACAAACGATTTTTAACTTTTGCTGACGAGATTAAAACTGTTTTAATAAACCACTGAAATCAGACCTCGTCACCTGGTTTTATTTAGTCCTGGTCTAGTCCTGGTCTAGTCCTGATCTAGTCCTGGTTTAGACCTGGTTTTACTCTAAATATAGTCCTGGTTTAGACCTGGTTTAGTCCTGGTTTTACTCTAAATATAGTCCTGGTTTAGACCTGGTTTAGTCCTGGTTTTACTCTAAATATAGTCCTGGTCTAGTCCTGGTCTAGTCCTGGTCTAGTCCAGGTCTAGTCCAGGTTTAGTCCTGGTTTAGACCTGGTTTAGTCCTGGTTTAGACCTGGTTTTACTCTAAATATAATAAGCCACTGAAATCAGACCTCGTCGCCTGCTTTTACTTAGTCCTGGTCTAGTCCTGGTCTAGTCCAGGTCTAGTCCAGGTTTAGTCCTGGTTTAGACCTGGTTTAGTCCTGGTTTAGACCTGGTTTTACTCTAAATATAATAAGCCACTGAAATCAGACCTCGTCGCCTGCTTTTACTTAGTCCTGGTCTAGTCCAGGTTTAGTCCCGATTTAGTCCTGGTTTTACTCTAAATGTAGTCCTGGTTTAGACCTGGTTTAGTCCTGGTTTAGACCTGGTTTAGTCCTGTTTTTACTCTAAATGTAGTCCTGGTTTAGTCCTGGTTTTACTCTAAATATAGTCCTGGTTTAGTCCTGGTTTTACTCTAAATGTAGTCCTGGTTTAGACCTGGTTTTACTCTAAATATAGTCCTGGTTTAGACCTGGTTTTACTCTAAATATAGTCCTGGTTTAGACCTGGTTTAGTCCTGGTTTTACTCAAAATGTAGTCCTGGTTTAGTCCTGTTTTTACTCAAAATGTAGTCCTGGTTTAGTCCTGGTTTTACTCTAAATATAGTCCTGGTTTAGACCTGGTTTAGACCTGGTTTAGTCCTGTTTTTACTCTAAATGTAGTCCTGATTTAGACCTGGTTTAGTCCTGGTTTTACTCAAAATGTAGTCCTGGTTTAGTCCTGGTTTTACTCAAAATGTAGTCCTGGTTTAGTCCTGGTTTTACTCTAAATATAGTCCTGGTTTAGACCTGGTTTAGTCCTGGTTTTACTCTAAATGCAGCCCTGGTTTAGACCTGGTTTAGTCCTGTTTTTACTCAAAATGTAGTCCTGGTTTAGTCCTGGTTTTACTCTAAATATAGTCCTGGTTTAGACCTGGTTTAGTCCTGTTTTTACTCAAAATGTAGTCCTGGTTTAGTCCTGGTTTTACTCAAAATGTAGTCCTGGTTTAGTCCTGGTTTTACTCAAAATGTAGTCCTGGTTTAGTCCTGGTTTTACTCTAAATGTAGTCCTGGTTTAGACCTGTTTCAGACCTGGTTTTACTCAGAATGTAGTCCTGGTTTTGACCTGGTTTTACTCTAAATGTAGTCCTGGTTTTGACCTGGTTTTACTCTAAATGTAGTCCTGGTTTAGACCTGTTTCAGACCTGGTTTTACTCAGAATGTAGTCCTGGTTTTGACCTGGTTTTACTCTAAATGTAGTCCTGGTTTTGACCTGGTTTTACTCTAAATGTAGTCCTGGTTTAGACCTGTTTCAGACCTGGTTTTACTCAGAATGTAGTCCTGGTTTTGACCTGGTTTTACTCTAGTCTAGACTGAAAATAGTTTAGACCTGGGTTTGTCCAGTTTCAGACCTGGTTTAGATCTGGTTTTACTTCAGACTAGACACAAAATATAGTCCTGCTTTGAACCTTATTTAATCCTAGTTTAAGTCCTGATTTAGTCCTGGTTTAGTTCTGGTTTAGGTCTTGTTTCAGACCTGGTTTAGTCCCGGTTTAAGTCTTGTTTTAGACCTGGTTTAGGTCTTGTTTCAGTCCTGGTTTAGTCCATGTTTAGACCTGGTTTAGTCCTGGTTTAGTCCTGTTTAGGTCTCGTTTAGGTCTTGCTTTAGTCCTGGTCTAGCTCTTGTTCCAGACTTCTTTAAACTCTTTAAACATTTCAGTAAAAATCCAGGGCATCCGGTTTAAATCCTGGAAAAGCCCTGGACCATGTGACCCTCCCCGGAGTCATGTGACCTGCCTGTGTTTCCGTGGCGACGCCTGTCAATCATTAACCCTGTGGACTCTGTGGATCGAGGCGGCTGGATTTTCACGGTGAGTGAATTTGAACCTTTTCACTTTCACCCAAAAAACACCCTGAGAATCCGGTTACGATCCTGCTGTGGTCCTGATCTGGGGTCCTGGTTTAGTCCTGGTTTAGTCCTGGACCGGGGCTTTAGTCCTGGTTTTAGTCCAACAGGTTTTCTGGGTCATTGATCGAGCAGGAAGTAACACCATAATATTAGACAAACATTTACTCCAAATATTCTCATATTTCAAAGACTCAGACTTGGACGGATCAGGACTAGGACCAGGACCCGTATCAGGACCAGGACTAGGACCAGGATCAGGACCAGGTTCAAGACCAGGACCAGCACCAGGTAACAGGACATTGTATTTGTATAAAGGTTTTTCAGACAAACCAAAGTGTATATGGACATTTTGAACTGGTTTGTCTGATCTTTTTGTTTCTAAAATGTCAGATCTGGTTTACTTCTTAAACTTTTACTTCTTGAAAACAGTTTCCAGTCCAAGTTTACACATTCCTACATGGATCTGACTGAATCATTGTGTTTTGTCCTGAACTTCTGCACAAAAACCAAAACTATGACTAAAGCCAAAGTTATTCCACTGAAGCTACATTTACTTAGATAAAACTCGTCATTTCTAGTTAAAGATGAGTGATTATGATTCATTGTTGTAATTTATAGTTTTGTTCTGCTTCACAAATTGTTGTTTCAAAACCCTGGAAGTAGCACAAGTGTAGACCCAGAGTCATAGAGTCAGATTAACTCTAGGTTTAGCCTCGTCCTTTATCTGTTGTTCTGATTTGCTTAAACCATGTATAGGACAGAGCAATTTGGATTTAGTTTCAATTTACTAAACATAAGTACTTAAAGCGAACCCTGACTATAATCACATGTTTACCCTAAAACACTTATGATACCATCACATATATAAATACAGGATAAATACCTTGGAAGTATTTGTAGTTTTATTAAAATAGTGTTTTAAAGAAATACCTGGAGGCGGCCATTTTCCTTTGGTTATGACATCAAATGGTTGTCTGTGTTTTCTGGTGGTTGTCAAGGTAACAGCCTAGGGAGTAACTATGGTAGGAGTAACCATGGCAACAACCAAAAGCAACCATTTGACATCATCAACCCAGAATGCATTGCACCTGGGCAATATGGCTGCTCCCAGCGGCTCCAAACAATGACAATTTTATAAAAAATAGTAAGAGGTTAGATATTTGTTTGTAATTTATTTTAGTAAACATGACCTGCACTAGCATTTAAACCATATTTATCTTCATAGCCAGGGATCCCTTTAAGGCAGTTCTGTTGTTCGGCCCACAGACCATAGTCCTTTAAAAATCTGGTCCTCCTGATAAAAGTTCTTCACAGTTTGAACTACAAGTCCCAGAATGCACTGCGGCAGCTCTAATAGGAGACACAGAGGCCAGAATAAATAATAAACCTTTAGAAATATAGAGACTTACATGACTGAGCTGTGGCTATAAAACCCAAAATAGTCCCAAATGTTTTAGGAATGACACAGTGGCTGCTCGATTATGATGAAAATAATATAAAACAGTTATTTAAACGATTATTCACTGCAGAGTTTTAATGTCTTAAATGTAACGAGTGAAGAGAGCAAATGAAATACACTTTATTCCCAAAAGTATTGTCTCACCCATTCAAATACTCAGAATCAGGTGTGTCCTAATCACTTGGCCTGGCCACAGGTGTGTAAAGTCAACACTGCAGATTTGTGAAAGAATGGGCCCTTTCCTCTTCCAACATGACTGTGCACCAGAGCACAAAGCGAGGTCCATAAAGACATGGAGGACAGAGTCTGGTGTGGGGGACTTGACTGACCTGCACAGAGTCCAGACCTGAACCCGATAGAACACATTTGGGATGAATTAGAGCGAAGACTGAGAGCCAGGCCTTCTCCACCAACATCAGAGTGTGACCTCATAATGCACTTTTGAAGAAAAACACTCTCCTCAACCTTGTGGACAGTCTTCAGGGCCACTGCTAGCCATTTTGGTGCCCTATGCAAGATTTCAAAAAGGTGCCCCCCCTTCAAAAAAAAAAAAAAAAACAAAAACGCCCAAAACCGACCCCACAAAGGCAATGTATCTATTTATTTAAGAGACAGGGTCTGAAAGTCCCTCTACATTTATTATTTTTTTTTGTTTATTTATTTTTTACATAATAGATGCATTTGTTTTTTATCTGGCATGTTTTAGAACAGTAAGTCCATTAATTTCAAATTTTTGCCAGATTACTTTCCAGTGGGGCCCCAGACCTCTTTGCCCTCCCTAAACTGCCCTCTGCTCCGCCACTGTTCCCTCTCCTGCTCACTGCTCCCTCTCCTGCGCCACTGAACACAGCTCAGCGTAAAGCTGCATCCTCGCGCTACAGTTTGAGGAAATACAATCGTCTGTGACTTTTTTCAGGACAAACAGACTAGATTCATGGTTTGTGTTTCCCTCTGAAAGAATCTGAACTTAAAAGTGAAAAATCCGCCGTATTTCGCCGCGGTTATTTATGTGTTCAAATCTACAGCCGTCTTAAATCATCTGCTGTTTCTCCTCGTAACTGACCCAATATGTGTCCTATTGACGTGAATAAGATTGGCCAAGAGCTTACAAGATGTAGAACATGTTTCTGATTTCTAAACGGTTTCCAGAGTCTTTGATTTTGCGCTGTGTGTTAAGAATCATCAGGCACATGCGTCTAGACCAAACGTGTCTGTCACTCGTGAGTTAAGTACACGGGACAGTGGGACGGTACAGCTCGGCTTGGTGCCCCCAGAGCAGGTGATGCCCCACGAGCTCTGCGTTATGTGCGTATTGGGGGCGGCGGCGCTGACAGTCTTCCCAGAAGAGTTGAAGCTAATAGCTGCAAAAGATGGACCGACATCATATTGAACTCTATGGTTATGAATGGGACGTACTTCAGTTCATATGAGTAAAGGCAGGTGAGACAATACTAACATAGTGTATGTGACAGAATCTACAATTGTAAAGAAACCACCTACTTTCTACAACAAGGACATTTATGAACCGACTATAAGTTACAGTCAATTATCATGATTACTCGATTACACAATTGTCATAAATAATTACAGCAATAATCGTAACTGAAACTTGAAATTCGATTAATTGCACAGCCTGAATGACAGTGTGTACAATATAATATAATCCAGAGTAATGTGATACAGGGATTTATTGTTTCCCAACACAGGCGATGTAGAAAGAGTCTCCGCTCATCGACACAAACAGTAAACAAGTGTAAAAAGCTCCGTTGTCAGTAACTCCAAGAGTTTATCTGTGAGAAAACTAAAGTTCTGCTGCTAAATCAACATTTGTGAATGAAACTCCACCTACGACCCTTAAAAGTGACATTGAGGTTAAAAACACAGTCTCAAGCTTCAGACCTGATCCAAACAGTTGTTCTCGTCCTGTTTTATTGTTTTAATCAAAGAAGTTTCCCCAGTCGAGGAAAGTGACGTCGACTGAAAATCCCTCTGTAGGTCACGATGATGGAATTGTACGTGTTGTGTCCTAAAAAGTCTTTAATTTGACCTCTGCACAAATCCTGAAAATACTGACTTTAATCCAGATTAATTTGAACTGCAAACAAGAAAGATTATTGATCTGAGAACGTTGTGATGTCACGTGAACGCAGCCAATCAATCGATCGTGACACTGCTGTAAAATATGAAACACTTAATTTTGACTCTAAAAGTGTCTGTTTTTATGTGATGTCATTTCCTGTTGGAGTGCAGATGCCCCGCCCACTCCCAGACGACGAAATGGACTCGCCCTGTTCAAGCCCCGCCCCCGAAGCGGAGCTCGTCCAATCGCTGCGGCAGCCCTGAGCTTCAGCAAGAGTTCTTCAGAGGTAAGACCCTGACTAAGAACTAAACCAGGACTAAAACCAGGACTAAACCTGGACTAAACCAGGTCTAAACCTGGACTAAACCAGGACTAAACCAGGTCTAAACCTGGACTAAACAGGACTAAGCAGGACTAAACCAGGACTAAACCAGGTCTAAACCAGGTCTAAACCAGGTCTAAACCAGGACTAAACCAGGACTAAAGCAGGTCTAGACTAGGACTAAACCTGGACTAAAGCAGAACTAAACCAGGTCTAAACCAGGTCTAAACCAGGACTAAACTAGGACTAAAGCAGGACTAAACCAGGACTAAACCTGGACTAAACTAGGACTAAACCAGGACTAAAGCAGGACTAAACCTGGACTAAACCAGGACTAAACCTGGACTTAACCAGGACTAAACCAGAACTAAACCAGGACTAAACCAGGTCTAAACCAGGTCTAAACCAGGACTAAACCAGGACTAAAGCAGGACTAAACCTGGACTAAACCAGGACTAAACCTGGACTTAACCAGGACTAAACCAGAACTAAACCAGGACTAAACCAGGTCTAAACCAGAACTAAACCAGGACTAAACCAGGACTAAACCTGGACTTAACCAGGACTAAACCAGAACTAAACCAGGACTAAACCAGGACTAAACCTGGACTAACCAGGACTAAACCAGGACTAAACTGGACTAACCAGGTCTAAACCAGGACTAAACCAGGACTAAACCAGGACTAAACCTGGACTTAACCAGGACTAAACCAGAACTAAACCAGGACTAAACCAGGACTAAACCTGGACTAAACCAGGACTAAACCAGGACTAAACCAGGACTAAACCAGGTCTAACCAGGACTAAACCAGGACTAAACCAGGACTAAACCTGGACTAAACCAGGTCTAAACCAGGTCTAAACCAGGTCTAAACCAGGACTAAAACCAGGACTAAACCAGGACTAAACCAGGACTAAAGCAGAACTAAACCAGGTCTAAACCAGGTCTAAACCAGGACTAAACTAGGACTAAAGCAGGACTAAACCAGGACTAAACCTGGACTAAACTAGGACTAAACCAGGACTAAAGCAGGACTAAACCTGGACTAAACCAGGACTAAACCTGGACTTAACCAGGACTAAACCAGACTAAAACCAGGACTAAACCAGGACTAAACCAGGACTTAAACCAGGACTAAACCAGGTCTAAACCAGACTAAACCAGGGACTAAACCAGGGACTAACCAGGACTAAAACCAGGTCTAAACCAGGACTAAACCTGGTCTAAACCAGGACTAAACCTGGACCAAACCAGGACTAAACCAGGACTAAAACCAGGACTAAACCAGAACTAAACCAGGACTAAACCAGGACTAAACCTGGACTAAACCAGGACTAAACCAGGTCTAAACCTAGGGGACTAACCAGGACTAAACCAGGTCTAACCAGGACCAAAACAGGACTAGGACCAAACCAGGACTAAACCAGGTCTAAACCAGGACTAAACCAGACTAAACCAGGACTAAACCTGGACTAAACCAGGACTAAACCAGGTCTAAACCAGGACTAAACCAGGACTAAACCAGGACTAAACCAGGTAAACCAGGACTAAACCAGGACTAAACCAGGACTAAACCAGGACTCTAAACCAGGACTAAACCTAAACCAGGACTAAACCAGGTCTAAACCAGGAAAACAGGACTAAACCTGGACCAAAACAGGACCAAAAACCAGGACTAAACCAGGACTAAAGCAGGACTAAACCAGGACTAAACCAGGACTAGGACTAAACCAGGTCTAAACAGGACTAAACCAGGACTAAACCAGGACTAAACCAGGACTAAACCAGGACTAAACCAGGTCTAAAACAGGACTAAACCTGGACTAAACCAGGACTAAACCAGGACTAAACCAGGACTAAACCAGGACTAAACAGGACTAAACCAGGACTAAAACCAGGTCTAAACCAGGACTAAACCAGGACTAAAGCAGACTAAAAGACTAAACCAGGACTAAACCAGGACTAAAGCAGGACTAAAACAGGACTAAACCAGGACTAAACCAGGACTAAACCAGGACTAAAACAGGACTAAAGCTAAAAGGGACTAAACCAGGACTAAACCAGGACTAAACCAGGACTAAGGACTAAAGCAGGACTAAACCAGGACTAAACCAGGACTAAACCTAAACCAGGACTAAACCAGGACTAAACCAGGACTAAAACAGCAGGACTAAGCAGGACTAAACCAGCTAAACAGGACTAAACAGGACTAAACCAGGACTAAACCAGGTCTAAACCAGGTCTAAACCAGGTCTAAACCAGGACTAAAGCAGGACTAAAGCAGGACTAAAGCAGGTCTAAACCAGTCTAAACCAGGTCTAAACCAGGCCTAAACCAGGACTAAACCAGGACTAAACCAGGACTAAACCAGGACTAAAGCAGGACTAAAACCAGGACTAAACCAGGACTAAACAGGACTAAACCAGGTCTAAACCACTAAACCAGGACTAAACCAGGTCTAAACAGGACTAAAACAGGACTAAACCTGGACAAAGGGACTAAACCAGGACTAAACCAGGACTAAACCAGGACTAAACCAGGACTAAACCAGACTAAACCAGGACTAAACCAGGACTAAACCAGGACTAAACCAGGACTAAACCAGGACTAAACCAGGACTAACCAGGACTAGGACTAAAACAGGACTAAAACAGGACTAAACCAGGACTAAACCAGGACTAAAAGGACTAAAGGACTAAACAGGACTAAACCAGGACTAAACCAGGACTCTAACAGGACTAAAGCAGGACTAAACCAGGACTAAAGGGTACTAAACCAGGACTAAAGACTAAACCAGGCTAAAACCAGACTAAACCAGGACTAAACCAGGACTAAAACCAGGACTAAACCAGGACTAAACCAGGACTAAAGGTCTAAACCAGGTCTAAACCAGGACTAAACCAGGAAACCAGGATAAACCAGGACTAAAACTAGCAGGACTAAACCAGGACTAAACCAGGAAACTAAAAGGACTAAACCAAAACCAGGTCTAAACCAGGACTAAACCAGGACTAAACCAGGACTAAACAGGACTAAACCAGGACCAACCCAGGACTAAAGCAGGACTAAAGCAGGACTAAACAGGTCTAAACCAGGACTAAACCAGGACTAAACCAGGACTAAACCAGGACTAACCAACTAAAGCAGAACTAAACCAGGACTAAACCAGGTCTAAACCAGGACTAAACTAAGGACTAAACAGGACTAAACCAGGGACTAAACCAGGACTAAACCAGGACTAAACAGGACTAAACCAGGACTAAACCAGGACTAAACCAACTAACTCTAACCAGGACTAAACCAGAACTAAACCAGGACTAAACCAGGTCTAAACCAGGACTAAACCAGGACTAAACCAGGACTAAACCTGGACTTAACCAGGACTAACCAGAACCAGGACTAAACCAGAACCCAGACTAAACCAGGACTAAAACCGGGAGCGACTAAACCAGGACTAAA
>CM076396.1:30350679-30408106 GCA_038363315.1 Mugilogobius chulae
CTTTTCTCTAAGTTTATGAATCTGAATAAACATCAGTGTTTGTCTGAGCGATCCTGGTCAAAAGTACAAATCCTCTTGAATCAGACCGACACAAACTCTGTCTATCCCGTTTTTTTTCTCGTAGCTAAAGTGTGGTTTGTGAAACTGCAGCCTCCTGTTTACCTGGCGCTCCACAGGCGTCAGTCCAGCGGCCTCCTTTGACGGAACGCAGCGCACATGAATGGATTAAAAGCAGCATTTGTCCCTCGCTGCTCCTCAGTTTGAGAGAGCGCGAAGTCCGGTCAGGATGCAGGTCACTAAACTAACATTATATAGGGCAGCTCCATTTTCAATCCGTCAAAATAACGAAGGCCCTTGAAAATTTTTCGTCAAAGCAAAACAGGGTTCCTGCACACTTTCTACCACAAAATGTTAAGACTTTTAAGACCTTTTTAAGACCTTGCATGCAAAATTTAAGACCACGTGACGTTAAAAACATTCATTTTTGTGACAAAAATAAATAATTAATGATATTAAATTTTACAACTATATTATTTTTGTTTCGTCATTTTTCATTTTTGTTTGGCACTATTTATTGGCTCACAAAAATTACAGCCATTTCAGTTATTTATGACCAAAAATAACATTTGTAGATGCTTGTTCACCTGTCACATGATCACAGACAGGTGCTGCTCCTGTCACATGATCACAGACAGGTGCAGCTCCTGTCACATGATCACAGACAGGTGCTGCACCTGTCTGTGATGGCAACCTAAGTCACAGACTGCATCCGTCACTGATCACAGACAGGTGCACCCTGTCACATGATCACAGACAGGTGCTGCACCGCTGTCCGCAGGCACCTGTCACAGCAGTGCCCTGTCACATGACAGACAGCACCTGTCAATGATCACAGACAGGTGCTGCTCCTGTCACATGATCACAGACAGGTGCAGCTCCTGTCACATGATCACTGACAGGTGCTGCTCCTGTCACATGATCACAGACAGGTGCTGCTCCTGTCACTTGATCACAGACAGGTGCTGCTCCTGTCACATGATCACAGACAGGTGCTGCTCCTGTCACATGATCACAGACAGGTGCTGCTCCTGTCACATGATCACAGACAGGTGCTGCTCCTGTCACATGATCACAGACAGGTGCTGCTCCTGTCACATGATCACAGACAGGTGCTGCTCCTGTCACATGATCACAGACAGGTGCAGCTCCTGTCACATGATCACAGACAGGTGCTGCTCCTGTCACATGATCACAGACAGGTGCTGCTCCTGTCACATGATCACAGACAGGTGCTGCACCTGTCTCTGCAGTGGCCAGCTTTATGTCCCGAAACTCATCCTAGCCCCGACTGACACCTCACAGATTCTCGCCAGGCTACACACCACATCCACATTTACGCACACGCGTAAATGTGGATGGATGGATGACAGCGGCTAACAACTTCAAGCTAACGCGGAAATAAGTGAGTTTTTTTTGTACACGCGGCGATTTAAAAGCTGATATTTTCACCACATGTACACGAACTATCGCACAACTTATATAAATAAAGATAATTTGCGGAATGCACGAAGTGAAGCTCACGGCTCATTACGCAGCATCTGCAGCGCTAGCGATGGTAAAGTCAGACATCCTGAATTAAAGCGCTGTGAGCTTACCTTAAAACTCGCTTGCTCAGTGAAACGTGCTTTTCCTTTGGCCAAGTTGAACAGTTCTTGTTTAGTCCCAAAGTTGTGAGGCGATTCGTGCTAAGCTAACCGTGAGCTCACGCACCTCTGTTCTGCGCTGTCGCTCCATCTGACCCTCGTTTACATGACGGGCATCACAGCAACTTCTCTGACACAAGCACGCACATTCTTCATTTAACTTTGATCAATCTGCTCCAAATACAAGGTCTTAAAAAAGCCACTTCAAATTTAAGACCTAAACACATAATTTTTACAAATTTAAGACAATTTAAGACCTTAAATTTCCCTTTTTAAATTTAAGACTTTTTAAGACTTTTTAAGACTTTTTAAGACTCCGCGGGAGCCCTGAAAATACAATCAGTAAACGACGGAACATTGTCAGTTAATGTGACCTCTGATGTAAGCACAGTTCTTTTGTTTAGGTGAAGATTTTGGTGAATGCATACGCTCACACACACATACCAGTTCAAGACAAAGGAAACATAAAAAGACATTAGTGAACTTGTTACGCCGTGACTCCGGCTGGACCTGATCTCTCTGGACAAACACACACACTGACCTTTGACCCGGAGCTCCACACTGAAGCGGACCTTAACTATGATTCCTTTTACAGCCAGACAGGTGTAAGTCCCAGAGTCTGTGAGTGTGGGATAGGCCAGGACCAGGCTCATGTCTAAGCTCCGCAGGGCATCCGGGTCCATCTGAGTCCGCTCTTTAAACAGAGGGCTCTGTCTCCTCAGGTCGTCCCCGTTTATGTCTCTGACCAGGACCTCCTTAGTCCCTCGCTCCCAATGCACAGACGTGATCATCTGCCGAGGACGTATTACAGCAGGAAAAGACGCAGACTTGTCCCCGACCTTCACCTCCACCACAGACTGTCCCAGGGCAGGACGGAACACTGAGGAGCAGAAGTTCAAAACTAAATCATGCACAGAACAAGAGACATCCATCATTCTGAAGAAAACAGCTCTGTGTTTAGTCCTGAGAAATGAATCTCATGTTCTAAGAAAATGGTTTAAAACATCTTTCTCTCTCTCTCTCTTTTCGTTCCCTCTCTCTTTTCTATCTCTCTCTCCTCTTTTCTTTCTCTTTCTTTTCTCTCTCTCTCTCTCTTTCTTCTCTCTCTCTTTTTCTTTCTCTCTCTTTTCTTTCTCTCTCTTTTCTTTCCCTCTTCTTTTCTTTCTCTCTCTTTCTTTCCCTCTCTTTCTTCCCTCTCTCTTTCTTTCTCTCTCTCTTGTCTTCTCTCTCTTTCTTTCCCTCTCTCTTTTCTTTCTCTCTCTTCTCTTTCCCTCTCTCTCTTGTCTTTCTCTCTCTTTTCTTCCCTCTCTTTTCTTTCTCTCTCTCTCTCTTTTCTCTCTTTCTCTTTTCTCTCTCTCTTTTTCTTCCTCTCTCTTTTCTTCCCTCTCTTTTCTTCCCTCTCTCTTGTCTTTCCTCTCTTTTCTTCTCTCTCTCTTTTTTCTCTCTCTTTTCTCTCTCTCTTTTTTCTCTCTCTTTTCCCTCTTTCTTTTCTCTCTCTTTTCTTTCTCTCTCTTTCCTCTCTCTTTCTCTCTCTCTCTTTTCTCTCTTTCTCTCTCTCTCTTTTCTCCTCTTTTCCCTTCTTTCTTTCACTCTCTCTTTTCTTTCCCTCTCTCTTTCTCTCTCTTTCTCTTTTCTCTCTTTTCTCTCTCTTTCTCTTTTCTCTCTCTTTCTTTCTCTCTCTCTTTTCTCTCTCTCTCTCTCTCTCTCTCTCACTTCTCTTTTCTTTCTCTCTCTCTCTTTTCTCTCTTTTCCCTCTCTTTCTTTCACTCTCTCTTTTCTCTCTCTCTCTCTTTTCCCTCTCTCTCTTTCTCTCTCTTTTCTCTCTCTCTTTCACTCTCTCTTTCTTCCCCTCTCTCTCTTGTCTTTCTCTCTGTCTCTTTCTCTCTCTTTTCTTTCTCTCTCTCTCTCTCTCTCTCTCTTTTCTTTCCCTCTCTCTCTTTCTTCTCTCTGTCTATGTGTAGGCCGACCAAAGCGGCGCAGACGGGCGTCCATGCGCATGTGAAGAGCAAACGACCAGTTCTACGGCTTTAACTTGATCAGACTTCTCAGTTATTCACTTCTTCTAACCAAAAGCTGCACAAATATAAAAACACAGAACGTGTGTGACTGGAACTGGGATAAAAATAACTCAATCTCTTCTCGCGCTCAATTCTATCTCAATCATTACACAGATACTTTGACTGCTCTTCTCTTTCTTTATCTGTCTTCATCAGTCTCTCTCTCTTCCTGAGTCCGCCCTGTTTGTCTTTCCGCGGCTCAGTTTAGCTCTGAATTAATTTAAGAAATAATTATTGGAAACTAAATAACTCACTTCTCAAAGATTTCGAATTACGAGAGACAATTGAGAGAATCATAGCAGATAAACCTAGAAAAGGCAAAAATAACTAAATCATACACTAACCAATGGGAGTATTCCAAATTTCTAATTAGGACATCAGCAATTAAAAAAGGCAAACAGTTGGCAAAAGAAAGAAACCTGAAAGAAGAAGCAATACTGAAGGAAATGTTGTGTATTTATGCCAAAGATAATATTACAGACTCTGATAAATGTGCCCTTTATAAATTGCAAATAGAACTAGATTCCTTGGATCAATATAAAGCAAAGGGGGCGTTTATTAGATCAAGACAAAAGTGGTTGGAGGAGGGAGAAAAAACAGTAAATATTTTTAGAATTTAGAAAGAAGAAAGGGAAGTAACTCTTCAATTGCAAAACTCAAAATGAACGATGTTACTTCTGAAGACCCCAAGGAGATTTCAGATTTTATGAAAAACTGTATTCTTCTGATATAAATAAAACAAAGTCTCTCAATTTTCTTTCAGCCAATAAACCAGATATAAAGAAGATTAGTGAGAATTCAAAAAAATTGTGTGACCGGGAAATCACAATAGATGAGATTAGAGTTTAGATCGGGCCCAAAAAATGCAGCCCGACCCAGCCCGAGCCCGCGCACGTCGTGTCCGAACCCGACCGGGACCCGAGTCAGTCTCTGTGTGTCTGAGCCCGAGCCCGAAGTGAGCCCGCCCCGCCCTGAACTGAACTGTGGCATTTTAATGACAGAAAAAGCTCCTTGGTGTCCCATACGTTACAAAAGCGCTTCCTCCACCGCACATTTCTCTCTCTCTCTCTCCTCTCTCCTCTCTCTCTCTCTTCTCTCTCTCTCTCTCTCTCTCTCTCCCTCTCTCTCTCTCTCTCTCTCTCTCTCTCCCTCTCTCTCTCACTCTCTCCCTCTTCCTTCTTTTCTCACCGCGTACATATGCGTGCTTTCTCTCTTCCTCCTCACCTTTTCCTGGGTCCGCAGCGCCACAGACTACAAATTATTACTCGTCTTTTTGTGAATCGCTCAGATTGATGCCAGGAAGAAAAAGTATAATTCAGGTATATTTTCTTTTTTATTTATTTGAGAAGGCATGTGTAATGTGTGAGTGACGTAGCAGACCCTCGGGAGCCTGGACCTGCAGTGGAAACGCTCACCATCATTAACATAAGCGGCCCAAACCGCTCCAAAGTGAACCGGTCTGGGGGACCCAGGCTAATGGAAACGTGGCTATGGTACGTGCAAAAGATTCCGTATTGAAAAAGGAATTAGACAGGGTTGTGGAAGCTCGCCATTATTATTCATAATGGTAGCGGAAATTAGTGCTGGGCGATATGGAAAAAAACGTATATCCCGATATAGATTTTTTATATCACGATAACGATATATATCACGATATACCATAATTAAGTACGTTTTCAATTATTCACTGTAAAGTTTGACACTATTTCATTGCTTACTTTTCTCAACTTTATTTTGAAGTGAATTTAACTGAACTGTCACAAATGAGACTCATTAGAGTGAAGAGGAAAGAGAAAAGTCATGTTTTCTATGTTCATAATTGTATTAAAACATGTTTATGTATTAAAACAATATTTTCCAATTGTGTAAACGCTGTAAAATAAAAATAAATCCATTTATAAAACAATTTGCTAATTTACTCAAGTAAAGTTAGATTAAACAAAACAAAAAAATATATACAGTTTTTATTGAATTTAAGAGCTTATTTGTGCTGTGTTTGGCACTGGCCCTTTAACACCTACAGGTTGGGGCTGTAGTTAGCGCTTTAGTTTCCCCTCGCCAACAACAGCCACACGACAAAGTAAACTACAGAGCAAAGTGATTAGGAGCGCTTTGTCCCGTTCATCAGCGCTGCTTCGCTGGTGTTTAACGGAGCGTTATTGGGTCATTGGCCACGGCAATGCGTACATGGAGACAGGCGGAGCGCTCCACGAGGCTCTGGCTGCAGACCTGCACCGAGAGCGCGCGGACCGACAGGCAGAGTGAACGTGGATACAGCGGGACGTGCGCACGGCAGGCAGAGCGCAGTGGAACTCTGGCGAGAGTGACAACGAGTGACGAAGGAAAAAGCGAGCCACACCGGCTGTCTCTGTTCACGACTGCGGCGCTGACTGCAGCCCAGGCCACTCCTCCTTCCTCAGACAGCAGTCTTTACCATCTCTCGCTCTCTTCTGACGCGCTCAAAGACGCGCTGGTGCGCTGGGAGAGAGAAAGAAAGGGCGACTCTGACGATGTACAAAAAGTACTTTACTATGGTTTTGTTGAAGTTACGCTATAACACGTGAGACAAAGCACGTTTAATACCACACACGAGACTTATTTGCTGAAATGATTGATAAATTAGGTTACAGACGATAGAAACGATAGAAGAGAAATGGCACGATAGACGCTTTTCTATCGTCCCCACGATATGTATCGTCATATCGCACAGCCTAGTGGAAATGCTTGCAATCTTAATTAAAAATAGTAATATTGCGGCATTGATATTTATGGGCAAATCATTAATGATCAGTCAATTGGCAGACGACACCACTCTTTTTTTTAAAATGAACACCAAATTCCCCTTGTGAAACAAACAATAAGTAAATTTTCAAAGCCTCAGGTCTTCAACTAAATTTAAATAAATGCGAATTATTTGCTTTAAAGGACTGTCATTCACTATTATTGTACGATATAAAGGTCAAACAAGTGGTGAAATATTTAGGCATTACAATTTCAAGAGATAATAATGTTTTAGAGAAAATAAATATTTTAGATAATGTCGAAAAATGTAAGGCAATATTAAATAGGTGGCTACAAAGAGATATTACCATTTTTGGTAGAATTTTATTAACCAAAATGGATAGTTTATCAAGATTGATATACCTGCTTACTCCTTATCCATTCCAAATAAAGTTATAAAAACAATTACAAACTGAATTTGAACTTTATCTGGAGGAATAAGTGTCATTATATAGCTAAAGATGATTTAGTTAAACCATACATCGAAGGTGGCGGAAACGCAATTGATTTTGATATAATGAATGGTGTTTTGAAACTTAAATGGTTGAAATTATTTTTTAAATAATTCCAACTCCATTTGGTATTATATTCCAAGCATAATCTTCAACAACTTGGGGGTATTGATTTTTTACTAAAATGTGATTATGATCTCAACAAGTTACCTGTTAAACTTTCTAACTTCCATCAACAAGTCCTTCTGTACTGGAAAATAATCTTAAGCATAATTTTACCCCTCATAACAGCCCAATATGGAACAACCAGTATATATTAGTAAATAGAAAATCGATTTTTATGCAGGAATGGTTTTCAAAAGGTGTTTGGGCAATAGCACATCTTATGGATGAAGAAGGACAAATCTTAGGACATGTGGATTTTTGTCAAAAATATAATATTCAGTGTAGTAAAAGTCATTTTAATCGAGTTGTAAAATCCATCCCATTACCATTGAAGAACCTGGTGACACATGATAAAATATATTCCGATATTTTCCCTAGACTGAGGCAACTCAAAATAGATGGTATCCAATTTTCTGAAGCCAAATGCAATAACACATTTTTAAGATCTTCACTAATAAATAATTGCTTTCCAAATTTAGTTAAAAGATGTTATATATTAAAAGATATTAAAAAGATCAGATCTGACTATATTGCATTCCCCATTCTTTATAAAGCTAAAGAAATTCAATTTAAAATCTTAAATAAAATTTACCCAACAAATGCATTTTTGAGGAACAGATTCAAATTTGAAACGGGTAAATGCACATTCTGTGAAATAGAAGAGGAAGAATTACATCATTTATTTGCCTTATGTAATATTATACAAAGGTTTTGGTTAGATCTTCATGCCTGGCTGCAAGAAGGAGGGATCCATGTTGCTCCATTTACCTTAAATAATATATTATACGGGTGTGTTTCTCAAAGATAAGAAAGTTAACTATGGTATTAACATTTTGTTGATTTTAGCTAAACACTTTATCCATAAATGTAGATTTTTTAAGACCAAACCAAATTTAAGACATTTGAATAATGACCTTAAATTATTTGCCAAATCACTTTCTTTGGTCAAAACGAAAGAGGCTGGATATTTTCTTTTTTTTCTGGAAGATTTTGATTTACTGAATTGATCTTGTCTTTATTTTTTTATTTTCTTCTTATTTATTAATTGTGTAATTAGATTAGTGCTATTCTAAGTAGCCTATTATTTGGACATTTTTATTTTTTTAAATATCATTATTGCCCCATGTTTTTTATTTATTTTTTTATTTTGTTGTCTCTGTACAAAATATGGTGCTTATTAGTTTGTATCTGTAGCGTCTTAATAAAAAAAAAAAAACACCGTATCCATATAATATAATAGATCCATGTACCTACACCGTTAAAGCGGATCAGACGCGTGTTTTCCGCTCGTTCAGATGCGTCACTTAAAAGTCTCTTACCGTAAAACAACAGCGGCAGAAGCGCAAACAGCAGCGCCACGTCTGAGCGGCACATGTCTGCTCCTGAGTCCGGTTTAGTCCTGGATCTGACCTGGTTCTGGTCTGATTCTGATCTGTTTCTGGTCTGAGCCTTTTCAAAGAAGTGCACGCCTCTCTCTTCTGGTCACGTGCAGGGTTGCCAGGTTTTCAGAGCGCAACAAGCGTCCGGGTCTTTGAGCGGAAACAAAAACACAAAACAAACGACATCAGCCTCAGTAAAAGTCACTTTGGTGTGTGGATGATCTGGACAGATTTCTAGTAGTTTTGTTTACGTCATTAATGCAACAAAAATATGAAATTTAAAAACATAAACATGCTAAAACTCAACATTATTTCTACATTTACGACGTGAAAGTGCTGCTCAGGTGAATGTCCCGAAACACAACGTGTTTTTCTCTTCCCCCACGCAGTTATGCCGCTTCCTCTAAATATCGATGGAATACTACGTTCTCTGAAATAAATTGGAATGCGGCTTTTACAACAGTATTGCATGGCTAATAAATTAAAGGAAGGTGCCTTCAAAGTAATGCACAGAGTGTATCCATGCAGAAGTTTCTTAAACAAATTGATCAAGGACATCGAAGTATATTTTGTAACGCTGCAGATGAGACAATATGTCATTTATTCTTTGAATGTATACATGTACGTTACTTCTGGTGCGAAATAGAAATCCTTTTCAATAAGGTACTGGTAAATATTAGAATTAAAAAAATGATGTTCTGTTTGGTTACAACAAAGATATTCATTATAATGCAAAATACATTCTAAACCTATTTATTATCCAGGCCAAATATTATATCTATAAATCTAAATCGAAGAAAATCCCACGCATGAAATAATTTAATATGGAAATAGACCGATACATTACTCTTCTTGACAAAATGCATACTAAAAAGGCTTTTAAATATATTCAAGGATATGTTTGGAACGAGTATGACCGGTTAGTCTTTTTCAACTTGGAATATGTAACAATCTGTCATATGGCTGTCGTACTAAAATAGGTATTAATCTACCAAATTAATTTTAATTCTATTTTAAAGCTCAGGAGACAAAATTGTGATTCTCATTTTAGTCTCAATGTAGTTTTAGGTTTGTCCGACTTCTTTCTCATGTGTTTCTCCTAAAATTCACTAGGAGCAATAAGTGAGACAACAAATGGAGTCCTAGTTGAGACATTAGTGAGACATTGTGCCATGGAGCTACTTACAAGCACTCTATGAGATACAAAAGAGAAATACATTTAATTAAGAAAATGCTCTTTATTTAACAGTTGTGCTCAAACATATACATATCTGAAAGCTCAAAATAAATATTTAAGGCATCTTAAAGTTAACAGAAAAACACATGTTGCAGTAATGTCTTGCCTGTATGTGGATCAGCAAAGTCACATTAGTGACGTTAAGAGTCAATATGGCAACAGCTTCCTCTTCTCTTTGTCAGCAGATTTTCTAACTGATGCTTAGTCCACATTTGAGGTAAATATCCAGCTTTTATGAAGGAGTTTGTCGTCATCACATTGTAAGAAAGAAAGATTCTCCTCACACTCTGCAGAGTTGTTTTCTATCTGTAACACACAACAAAAAAAATACACAGAATAAGTAAACTGTTTCTGTAGTGTTTATCTTGAATTAATACCCCATAATATAAGAAATATTGCAAACGGTCATACTTTTACCTTCAGTTCTCTTTCTCAGGTGACTGCTGCTGAAGGAGAGCAGGTTCTTAGAATAAACTGACCTGAAAATGACAAGAGGAAATTATTAAAACAAAACTGATGCAAAGTCAACTGTATGATTGTGAAAACAGAAAATTCAACTATAAAACATTCTCTTGGGAATATAATGTTTTGTCAATATAATAGAACAGCTAAAGGAACCACAGAGAGTCAAGCAGGTGGCTCCTCTAGTAAACTTAGTGATGTAAAAACACAATTTAATAATACAAAATAAATATATGAATAAAACAGGTCAGTTTAATTAACAAAGCAAACTGAAATGTACCGTTTACCTATTGAAACAATTAAGCAAGTGTAGGTTATTAAAATTAACAACGCTATTACTCGCTGCGGTAACTGTGCATCAGGACAAATTGTGAGCAAAGGATTGTGAGTGTACCTGAGCTCAAGAGATTATGAGCTGTCAAACTAGGGCTGGACGATTTTGACCCCCCAAAAATCTCAGATTTTTTAAAGAAAAATCAATTTTTTAATCAATTTTGATTACCATTTTTTTTTTAAATACAATTTAAAAATAACTGGGTGCAATAATTATTATTTGTAAAACACTCCTTTAATGCTGTGATTCAACATAGAATTTAAAGTGCATAGATTAAGCCAAAATATATCGAATGAGATTCTTTTTTTAAATTATTTGTAGTGCAATGAAAAAAAGTACATTCACATCTAGCCATTTGATATATATATATTTTTAACTATAAGCCTATTTATATTTTAGTGCAGTAACTCATGTAAGCCAAACTCAAACAAACTTGCAGATAAACTGTTTCACATAAGACACGCACAAGCTTTTTGGAGAAGACAATTACTGACATTTATTCTATTAAATGTACATGATTTGACCAAAGCTAAATCATGCCCTCTCTGTCTCTCTCTCTCCTGTCAGCTGCTGAAGCGCTTCATTTTCGCTATGGGCATTTGAGTTATTTTAATTTCTGCTTAACAACTATAGCAAGGCTTCTTTGTTTTGTTTTTATCCCAGGTTGCCGTCTGTGCGCGCCGCACGGACTTGTAGCACCACATTTAGCATTGCGGATGGTTTTTAACTAAAAACTACCGCAAAACTAAGTCCTTTGGGGGCATGCTATACCTCTTTTTAAAGCTCTGATTCTGCGCTATTCAATCGCTGGATTAGTTTTTCAATTTGAAAAAGTCGCTAAACATAAACAAGCACAGAAGCGCCAGCTACTGTTAGCAATGTTAGCAGCTATTGTTAGCATAAGGAGGACTGCACAGACCGTGGCACAGACGCGGAGGCACAAAAGACATGACAACATTACAGGGTGATTTTGGTGATAAATTATTCTTTTCTGAAGACCAAAACAATGACAATTTCAATGTGTACATGACTTTAGCTGCGTGAGAAAGACTAGAAACGGAGCGCACAATGCTCTACGGAAGCCTGTAAGGACGAGGAAAGAGCCGCAAAACCTAAGTAAAAAAACTTTAATTTCTAAAAATACAAATAGATTTGAACTACAAGTTTAATTAATCGATTAATAGATTTTTTGCCCAGCCCTATGTCAAACTATGTATTGCATGTGTATTTACTGAAGTATCTTAAAACTATGAATGCAGCATCAGTTAGCGTGTGCTAGTTAGCATGTTGATATCAGCCTAACACGATTAGTTCACAGTAACTTGCAAAGAAAAACAATCTCATTAGAAAAGACCTTTAATGCAATGTTTCCAGCATGAAAATGAACTTACCTGATTGTAGCTGGGGACAGATGTACTTTCAAGAGGAGAAAAGTTGATTTAACGCTAGAAGTCTTTTGTACGGAAGTCCAGAGCTGCCAGTGTGGAGTAAACATTTTTTCCAGCTTTTCTCGTTATAACGACTTTATATTTACGTTCAAACGACAATATTCTCGTTATTACGACTTTTTATTTTACGTTCAAACGACTTTTTTACGTTCAAATGAGAATATAATGTCGTTATAACGACTTTTTATTTACGTTAAAACGAAAATATATTCTCGTTCGAACGACTTTTTATTTACATTGAAACGACAATATATTCTCGTTAAAACGACTTTTAATGAAAAATAGACAGCCTTCCCACGATGCTCCGTTTATTAATCATTACACAGATTAAACAGGATTCTTCCAGTGTTATTGCGACATATAAGATCTCATGGCTCCTTTTTATAATTACGTGCGCATCGCTTTGATAGCCTATAAAATACGCCGACTTTCGTCTTTCCTCATTTCTCCGCTGCTCTCTCTCTCTCTCTCCCCCCGTCTCTTCTCGATCGTCTCTGATTGGCCAGCGCCTCGTCTTTTTAACTTATCCTGGTCCGGAGCAGGTTATGAGTTTGCCGCATGTTGTCGTTGAGATCTGCCCCGATAGGAAGTGATCCAGTTTCGTAGGACCGCCAGACCAGGTTTAACCCAGGACCTCGTTAAACCCCAAATCTAGCTTCGTAGTATGACTCTGAGCCATCCAGCTTGTGGCGCATCATGGGAAGAGCAGTCTGTTTATCATAAAAAAAAAGTCGTTCGAACGAGAATATATTTTCGTTTTAACGTAAATAAAAAGTCGTTATAACGACATTATATTCTCATTTGAACGTAAAAAAAGTCGTTTGAACGTAAATAAAAAGTCGTAATAACGAGAATATTGTCGTTTGAACGTAAATATAAAGTCGTTATAACGAGAAAAGCTGGAAAAAATGGCAGCTCTGGACTTCCGTACTTTTGCTGCTCGGAGCAGAGCTACTAACAGTTCTTCCTTGTTGAGTTTGAAAAAGCAACCAATCAGCGCTGAGCATTTTAAAGAGAGGACCTGGAGCCAATCACAGGCAAGATCAGTTTGAAAATAAAGGCGCCAGACCCAAACTGACCAATAAGCTTAAAGTTAAGTGGAATTCAAGTTGAGCAGCATTTCAGCAGCAAATGAGAAGAAGAGAGGATCCTGAGATGAGACGAGTTTGAGCAGAAAATGAGCTCTACAATCATGTGACCAAAATGTGAGATTTATTTCAGATCATTGTGAGATCTCGTTCAGATCTACATTGGAGTCCAAGCTGAGCTGTTCAACGGTCTATTTCTCTGGAGCAAAACATGAGAAACAGGAGCAACAGGCCATAGGCTCAAAGTTATCTTAAACAAAGCTCAAAACTGTCTAGGAGAAAGACTTGAGACTGTAGTGAGGTCTCTTTTTGGAATACTCTTTCATCCTCTTTTGAACTGCTTCAAATATATTAACCCTTTTTTTTAGTTTTTTGTTTTGTGTCTCCTTTTCTTTTGTTCTTTTTATTTATGCTTGTTTTCTGTTCTTGTATTTTTGTTACGAGTTATGTTTCATATTTGTAAATATATTTATGATTTTTTTTTATTAAAAAAAAAAAAAAAAAGTTATGCCGCTTCCTGATTAGCATACCTTTTCCACATAATTGAACATAACCAAATTAACTTAATCTAACCCTAACTTTACTCAAATCCCTAAAGTAAATATTTTAAAATTTTGCTAGCATAGCCACCCATGCAGAGTGATGGTGAGGCAGAACTGGGTTGGAAGAAAAAAAAAGTCTGGCAAGTCAGACGGGGCAACTCTGGTCACGTGACGCGCCGAAGCCTCACGCGACCCCCGCCTGACGTCAGAGTGTGGTGACGTCAGACGGACGGCAGGCGGCGCTGTTTCTGCAGTTTGTGAGAAAGAGAAAATGCATCTGAAACGCGACGCGTTTTATACTTCTATAGTTTTAAAGTCCAGTGGTAATTTCTAACGAGAATGAGTGTGTTCCAGAAGCAGGAGAATCCGTGTATCATTCGTTCAATTGATTTTCAATTTCAAAACAAAAACAAAAAAAGGAAAAGTTACACCTTTTTTCCTTTTTTGTTTTGATTCATAAAACAAATTACAATAAAACGGGTTGATTTTTGTTTTTTCCATTTGGTTTCAAAATTGAATAAACGAACATTGAAATACTGTCTCTCAGCGTGGTTTCTTTTTTTAATTTACCTTTATTTGTTTTGCGTGAACCGGAAGTTTTGTCTCGACCGGGTGATGTGGGCAGGAGCTCAGCCAGCAGTGCCAGATAAAAGCCTAATCTGGCGGAGACACGCTGCTACCTGGGCTTGTGTGCAGGGGAACTCGTTTTAAACTGAATGAAGAGAGAAGTACGCTGCCCCGAGTTTACAGCGGCATGAAAAAGTATGTGAACCTTTTGAAATTTCTCACATTTCTGCATAAAATCACCATCAAATATATTCTGATCTTTGTCAAAATCACACAGATGAAAAAAGCATGTCTGCTTTAACTAAAACCACCCAAACATTTATAGGTTTTCATATTTTTAATTAGAATAACATGCAAACAATGACAGAAGTACCAGAAATAAGTAAGTGAACCCTTACATTCAATATCTGTTTACACCTCCTTTGGCAGCAATAACTTCTACCAGACGCTTCCTGTAGTTGCAGATCAGTCTGCCACATCGATCTGATCAACTCTGGGCCATTCTTCTTAAAAATTTGCTGCAGTTCAGTCAGATTTCTGGGATGTTGGGCATGAATTGCTGTTTTGAGGTCATGCCACAGCATCTCAAGTCAGGACTTTGACTTGGCCACTCCAAAATGTGTATTTGGTTCTTCTGAAACCATTCTCAAGTTGATTTACTATTGTGTTTTGGATCATTGTCTTGTTGCAGCTTCTTTCCTCTTTTAAGCTTCGACTGTCTGACAGACAGCCTCAACTTTTCTTGTAAAACATCTGATAAACTTTTGAATTCATTTTTCCACTAATGATTACAAGTTGTCCAGGCCCTGAGGCAGCAAAACAGGCCTAAACTATAATTTTCCCTCCACCAGGCTTCACGGTGGGGATGGGGCGTTGATGTTGGTGAGCTGTTTAATTTTTCCTCTAAACATGACGTTGTGTGTTTCTCCCAAATAATTCAATTTTAGTTTCATCAGTCCACAAAATATTTTGCCAGAAGTTCTGTGGAGTGTCTAGGTGATTTTTTGCGAACATTAAACGTGCAGCAATGTTTTTTTAGACAGTAGTGGCTTCCTCTGTGGAGTCCTCTGATGAGCACAATTCTAGACTGTTGTTTACATGTAGTCAGTGTATGCACAGAGATACTAGGCTGTTGTTTTACATGTAGTCAGTGTAAACACAGAGATACTAGACTGTTGTTTTACATGTAGTCAGTGTAAACACAGAGATACTAGACTGTTGTTTTACATGTAGTCAGTGTAAACACAGAGATACTAGACTGTTGTTTTACATGTAGTCAGTGTATGCACAGAGATACTAGACCGTTGTTTTACATGTAGTCAGTGTAACACAGAGATACTAGACTGTTGTTTTACATGTAGTCAGTGTAAACACAGAGATACTAGACTGTTGTTTTACATGTAGTCAGTGTAAACACAGAGATACTAGGCTGTTGTTTTACATGTAGTCAGTGTATACACAGAGATACCAGACTGTTGTTTTACATGTAGTCAGTGTAAACACAGAGATACCAGACTGTTGTTTTACATGTAGTCAGTGTATGCACAGAGATACTAGACTGTTGTTTTACATGTAGTCAGTGTAAACACAGAGATACTAGACTGTTGTTTTACATGTAGTCAGTGTAAACACAGAGATACTAGACTGTTGTTTTACATGTAGTCAGTGTAAACACAGAGATACAAGACTGTTGTTTTACATGTAGTCAGTGTATGCACAGAGATACTAGACTGTTGTTTTACATGTAGTCAGTGTAAACACAGAGATACTAGACTGTTGTTTTACATGTAGTCAGTGTAAACACAGAGATACTAGACTGTTGTTTTACATGTAGTCAGTGTAAACACAGAGATACTAGACTGTTGTTTTACATGTAGTCAGTGTATACACAGAGATACTAGACTGTTGTTTTACATGTAGTCAGTGTATGCACAGAGGTATTGGACTGTGCCAGTACGTTCTGTAAGTCTTTAGCAGACACTCTAGGGTTCTTTTTTACCTCTCTGAGTATTTTGCGCTGAACTTTGGGCGTTATTTTTGTTGAAAGGCCATTCCTCGGGAAAGAAGCAACAGTGCCAAGCTCTCTCCATTTGTACATAATTTCTCTAACTGTAGACTAATGAACATCCAGACTTTTAGAGATGGTTTTGTAACCTTTTCCAGCTTTATACAAATCTACAATTCTAGATTGCAGGTCTTCAGACAGCTGCTTTGAGCGAGCCATGATGAACAACAGACATTGCTTCACATCAAGACACAGTGTGTACCAGGAGTGTCTTTTATAGTGGGCAGGGCAGCTTTAAGCCATTCCTCAGTGACTGGACACACTCTGATTTAAATTGTTTGGTAAAATTGAGAAATAATAGCTCTTAAAGTCTACTTAGGCAGAAGGTTCACTTACTTTTTCTTTCCCCTTTAGTCAATGTTTGCATGTTATCCTCATTAAAAAATGAAAACCTATAAATGTTTGGGTGGTTTTAGTTAAAGCAGACACTGTTTTTTCATTGGTGTGAATTAGACAAAGATCAGATCACATTTGATGGTGATTTTAAGCAGAAATGTGAGACATTTGAAAAGGTTCACATACTTTTTCATGCCGCTGTATAATAGAACATGGCTAACATGGAGTTTGTTGGAACTTTTTCATGTCACGCCCACAGTGTGTCAGTGTAACAGCTCCTCCGCTCTAGGCTAGGTTTAGGCATAATTTGAAGACTAAGTTTAGGATTGGGGCTTGGGTGAGGGTTAGCAAAAGTCATTTGAAAAAAAAAAAATATTACTGATTTTCTAGCACCAATTTTAAACAAGAGGAGTCCAATCTGGACAGAACACTGGCTTTAGTTTAAGTCTGTAGAGTTTGTGTTCATATAACATGATGTTGACACACATCTGTGAGAACAGGCTGGTCTCTGCAGACTCAAGCAACTATAAAGAGCACTTCCCTTTTCCTCTGCAGCCGGAGCAGAGAAAAGACAAGAGGAAGTGAGAAGATGAGCTCAGTGCCCCTGATGCCCTGAGCAAAGCTGAGAGGAAGTCATCTTTATGCAAACTCAGAGCGACATCACCTAGGCAACAGCCAATCAGTGAACAGTTTTTCACAGACACAGGCCCTCAAAGCTCTCTTAGGCTGTGTCCGAACGTCCACACTCGTTCCACTCATTTACTCTCTAGTCCTGTCCTGTTCAGTGACTGGTCAGTGACTCATTCATCTGGTCTTTCGGACACGAAACACACTACTTTCAGCTGACCGCAGGTCACGTGACTCTCCCCTTTGAGTTGATGTAACGGTCGGCAAAAAAGTCAGATAAAAATGAACTTTTGTAATAAATACTGGTCCAGTCCATCTGACACATGTATATTTATGGACTAATCATAATACAAGTCTGGTTTAACTTGGACAATACATTTAACCACAAACAGACTGGATAATTCCTCTTTCACAGCCCAAACTAAAGTAAGCAGCTAATACTAGCATGTTTGTGGCTAATGGCTTCAAGTGTTTTGTTTCTTCTCCGGCTCAACAGTGAGTTTAAGAGGCTCCTTCTCATCTTTACTTCAGTCGTGTTGTTTACAGTTAAAGACCTGACGTTGTCCGTGCTGTTTTTTCTCGATTCTCGCAATGGATTGTGGTCCATATTGACCGTTCTAGTGACCATCGATGCTCACTACTCTTCCAGATGAATTGTGGGCAGTGTTGGGTAGAATACTTTGAAAATGTATTTCGTTACAGAATACTGAATACTTGGTCAGAAAAGTATTCTGTATTGTATTCCGTTACTTGGCAAATTTTTGTACTGTATTCTGAATACTTGGAATACTTTTTATATTGAAATGCAAATTAGGTGTTAAATTTAACGTGAAATTACAAAGTGTTCGTGTTTCTTAGTTCTGTTAGGTAATGCTAGTAATGCATCTCCACATAAACAAGCTTTATAATAACTTTGTATAACAACTAATAACTCAGCTCTGTTTAAATCGCACTTACCCGGAGCCGAGAGGACGAGTTTACTTCAGATTTACACTTGTGGCTCATCGTGGGTTTAGTCCAACAACAGTTCATTCATCGTGTCGTCCGTGAGCTTCAGAGCAGGTTCCAGTGTCACTAATCCTTTTCTAACAGTCCGGTGCACTTGTTGTGAAAGTTTCGTCAAAATTTTCATTGCGAAAACAAACTGTTCCTCTTTGAAAAACGAATCCCATCCGTAGTTAAATATGAACAATCCAAACGCTGCGTCTTCTCTTTGTTTATCGTAAATAAAGTCCAGAAAAAGTTAAGCAGATAAGACAGCCATCAACAAACTTCTAATGTACCTGTCCATAAAGGGGCAATCTGATTGGTCAGTCTGTCTGCAGGCAGCGAATGGCCCCTATACAACGCCAGATCTGATTGGACACTGTTATTTCGGTGTCCCTGAAGGGCTGTGAAGCAGTGCGGGCGGCACAGACTGACAGCGCGTCAAGCTGCTGCATTACGCATTAGTTTTCTGTGGTGTTTTTAACAATGGGTCTATGTTTGTTTTACATGCAATGTATTCCATTGATTTTATAAAAGTAACTGTATTCTGAATACCTCGTTTGAAAGCCGTACTGTAACGGAATACAAGTACTCATAAAATGTATTCACAATACGTAACGGCGGTACATGTATTCCGTTACTCCCCAACACTGATTGTGGGACATGTAGAGTCACTACTTTTTGACCTGCTGGACATTCAGACACCACTACAACACGTGACCCCTGAATAGTGCACTATATAGTGAATAGTGTGGACGTTCGGACACAGCCTTAATGACCCCTTCTTGACCCCCTCTTGACCCCTTCATGACCCCTTCATGACCCCCTCTTGACCCCTTCATCACCCCCTCTTGACCCCTTCATGACCCCCTCTTGACCTCTCTCTCTGAAAACCTCCTGTAGAGCTGGAGACAGACATGAGAGTGTCCAGGGCTCATGGAGGTGAGTTTATCACTTCTGATGTGAGTTCACTGTGAGAATGTCAAACTCAAAAGTCTGAGGCCTCACTGCGTTCACACCGGACAGCGTCTTGGTGTATTTGCTCCATTTTCAATGTTAAGTCAATGTAAACCTGCGTCTTGAGCGTTCAAGCGAATTTGCGGCGCGTATTGACGTCTGGGGCGTCAGCTGACACGCGTTTAGGCGTCTGAAAACGCAGCGTCTTGCGGATTGGAAGCTCGAAGCTGCGGCGGCCGCAGGTTAGAGCGAAGTTGGGAAAATCCATCTTTCACGCGTTGGAAGTCGGCGTCAGCCAATCAGAGACTCCACTCCTGTGTCATGTGACATGTTGTTCCCTCTCACAACAAGAGGAAAGGACGACTGTTTACTTTTTTTAACCAAAGGTCGCTTTTTTGCCGTTCGTTGCTTTGAAAATCTGGAGACACGGCAAAACAAACGACACGGGACATGATCTGGACTGACTGTGCGCTGTGCATGTATTAAAAATGCTCGTTGCCGTGTTTAAACCTGCTGTACGACCGGAGGAGCAGCTGAGGAGGACAGAGACAGCAAAAGGACACTGTCTGGAGGAGGAGAAAGTTGTGTGATCGGGTAAAGTCTGTTTTATAAATGCATCAGCCTCCATCTCTCTCTCCTTCTCTCTCTCAGTGATCTGTTTACGAGCAAAACAAAACCTGTAAACAAGCAGGAGCTCGAAGAAGAGCTTTGGGGCGTTAAAAGTGTCTCTTTGTCACTAAAGCCTTGACGTGCGTCAGAGCAGTTTGGAAGATTATTGAGGCGTCAACAGCAGAAATAACTGACCAAATTTTACGTGCGTTTAGGCGAATTTAGACGCAAATAAGCTGTCCGGTGTGAGCGCAGCATAACACTTTAAGCCCCTCCCCCAAACTTCTCACACTGACTGGACCCGGGTTTGTAAAGAGGTCACTGGTCTGTCTGGTCCCCAAAGACTTTTCTGTCCACATGTCCCAGTCTTATTTCTGCCTGAACAGGTTTTATTTCTGATGATCCTGCGAAGCCGATGTGCCGCCGTCAAACGTTTGTTTATATTTAAAGCCACATGGTGGAACTTCAGACTAAAACAAGGACAAAACCAATCAGAAGTAAAATAAGAATCAAGAGTTTAATGTTGACATAAACTCAGTCTGCAGCAGGTCTAAACTCGGTCTACAGCAGGATTAAACCCGGTCCACAGCAGGTCTAAACTCGGTCTACAGCAGGTCTAAACTCAGTCTACAGCAGGATTAAACCCGGTCCACAGCAGGTCTAAACTCAGTCTACAGCAGGTCTAAACTCGGTCTGCAGCAGGTCTAAACTCGGTCTGCAGCAGGTCTAAACTCGGTCTACAGCAGGTCTAAACTCGGTCTACAGCAGGTCTAAACTCGGTCTACAGCAGGTCTAAACTCAGTCTACAGCAGGACTAAACTCAGTCTACAGCAGGTCTAAACTGGTCTACAGCAGGTCTAAACTCGGTCTACAGCAGGTCTAAACTCGGTCTACAGCAGGTCTAAACTCAGTCTGCAGCAGGTCTAAACTCAGTCTACAGCAGGACTAAACTCGGTCTAAACTCGGTCTAAACTCGGTCTACAGCAGGTCTAAACTCGGTCTAAACTCGGTCTAAACACGTAAATGTGGTCTTATAAAAAAGAGGTGTTAAACTGAGGTGTGACTTTGATCTGTTTTTAGGTTTGAGACAAAGTGTGATCCTTATTTGGTCAAAGAGCGAGACAGGAAACGGCCAAAACCACCAACACTTCTGCAGCGAACTTCACAACTTTTCTGTCACTGAAATGTGCAGCTACTATGACATGTTAATATTGTATCAGGAGCAGGTTTTTGAATAATTAAGTTTATATTTTCATTTGTGCATTTTTACAGGAATAGGATTTGTCAATAAAAATGAGAAAAGTAAATAAACTAAAAATGTATAGAAATGTTTTGTTTGAATGAAAAAACTTAAACAGGCCTAAAGTACCTTTTGTGACGTCACTTCCTGATCGTGTCCAGAGCTCCGCCCACGTCCGGATGTCGAGACGTCCAAGCCCCGCCCCCGAGGCTGAGAAGGGCCAATCGTTGAACAGCTCAGGAGGCGTTCTTCAGAGGGACAGACCTTCATCTCCGCTTGCGGCTGTAAAAACAAAAACACGCAGAAAAGAGGCAGACAGACTCCTACATCCTTCATCACCGAGCGAACGAGTCGATGAGGAACATCAGGAGAGAGAGAGAGAAGAGAGAGAGAGAAGAGAGGAGAAGAGGGAGAGAGAGAGGGGGAGAGAGAGAGAGGGGAGAGAAAAGAGAGAGAGAGAGGAGAGAAGAGAGAGGAGAGAGAGAGAGGAGAAGGAGTAAGAGAAGAGAATGAGGGAGAGAGAGAGGGGAAGGAGTAAGAGAAGAGAATGAGGGAGAGAGAGAGGGGAAGAGAGAGAGGAGAGAATGAGAGAGAGAGAGACTTAGAGAGAGAGAAGAGAAGGAGAGGGAGTAAGAGAGAAGAGAGGGAGAGAAGAGAATGAGAGAGAGAGAGGAGAGAAGGAGAGAGAGGGAGTGAGGGAGAGGAGAGGGAAGGAGAGAGAGAGAAAGAAAAGAGGGAGAGAGAGAAAGAGAGGGCAAAGAGATAAAAGAGGGAGAGGGAGGGAGTAATAGAGAAGAGAGAAGGAGAGAGAGAGAGGAGAGGGAGAGAGGGAAGAGAATGAGAGAGAGGAAGTGAGGGAGAGGAGAGGGAGAGAGAGAATGAGAGAGAGAGAGAAGGAGAGAGGGAGTGAGTGAGGGAGAGAGAGAATGAGAGAGGGGGCGTGTAAAAGAGAGATACTTTTACACAAATCTACAAACCTTGTCCTTCATCGTCTCCTTACATCCTTTCCTTCTTTTTCCCTTTCTTCTCTTTTTCTTTCTCTCCTCTTTCGTCTCTTCTCTTTCACGATCTCTTTTTTTCCTTTGTCGTACTTTCTTCGCTTCAGTGGTGGTTTTTGGGGTGGGCGAGGTGGGCAGCCGCCCAGGGGGCATTTGCCGAGGAAAAAAAAAAAAAAAAGTACAAAATTCAGAAGTCCTTCATCAGCGCCGCTGCAAGCTAATGTACAGTTAACAGGTCAAACAGCACCCTCTACTGGCGGCCGCGTCCCTTCACAGTTCTGTGTGAGTCTAGATCAGTGGATTAAGACGATTTCCAGCTGTTGCTGTAGGAGTGAGGTCACGGCCAGGTTAATTGATAGGTAAGACAAAACGGTCTGAAAAACACATTTAATTTATCCCCATCGATCTGTAATGATACATTTTTGCTGCATCAAAGCATGGCATTGATTCTGCATTTTAGAAGTAAAATGTGTTAGCTTAATAATAAAACGACGTTTAGTCTGAAGTCAGAGTGCAAGTTGTTGACGGGGTCAGAGGATGCTAACATCGTCGTGTCTTTAGTCATAATGTTTCATTTGCATGTGCAATGAAACGGTCAAAACCTTCAGGTGCTCAGTTTAGGAAAAAGAACAAGAGAAACGTGAAAAGGATAAAGGTATATATAAGATGCATAATGCAGTTTTGCCCAACTGTCATAATTATTATTTAGCCTGCCTGGCTAGCACACTAATTCTCCATTTTAATATCAAGAAGGCCCAGACACTACTAGGCCTATGTAACGCTGCTGAGTTGGCTTAAGGAGCAGGAGCTATGGGGACAAATTGATGAATTCGGAAGGAGCCCAAGATCTTCTCCTAACGAGGAAGTGACTAAAGCGCCTCGACCAATCAGGAACCAGAAGAGTAGCAGCATCAGCCAATCACAGCTCAGCTCAGCCCAAACCCAGGACTAATTAAATAAATAAAATAATTTACAATAAACTACAAAGACAGTTTTTACAACAAAAAAAACATGTTTTAATGAAGAAAATGTCAATTACAACTTTAACAAGCAAAAGTGCAAAAAGCGAAGAGTGAGGAGACAAGGAAGGAGATGAGGAGGGAGGAGATGAAGAAGGAGGAGATGAGGAGGGAGGAGATGAGGAGGGAGGAGATGAGGAAGGAGGAGATGAGGAAGGAGGGAGTCGCAGTCAAAGGCCAAATCTAGTGCAAATGGTTAAAGTGACAATCCCTTTCATTAAACAAACATTTACATAGAAAACATTTATAATAATCAAATCAACAGTTTTAAATCAAAAACTAAATTTCCTCAAAACTTAAAATTCTGTAACAAAAATATTAAAACAAAAGATTATTTTCCTTTGGACAAAAGTGAAAACAGGGACCAGAGAGAAAATACTTGAATTAGTCCTGGTTTAGTCCTGGTTTAGACCGGGTTTAGTCCAGGTCTTGTCCCAGTTGAGTCAAGTTTTTGTCCCAGTAGTTAAGTCTTGGCTTAATCCTGGTTTAGTCCAGTTTTAGTCCCAGTTTAGTCTTGGTTTAGACCTGGTTCGATCCCGGTTTAATCGCGGTTTAGTCACAATTTAGTCGAGGTACAGTCCTGGTTTAGTCTCAGTTCAGTTTTAGTTCTAGTTCCAGTTAAGTCCTGGATTAGTCCTGATTCGTTCCTGGTTTTAATCCCAGTTTAGTCCCGGTTTAGTTCAGGTTTGGTCCAGGTTTAGACCTGGTTAAGTCTAAATTTAGTTCAGGCTTAGACTCGGTTTAGTCCTGGTATGGTCCGGGTTTAGTCCAGGTTTAGACCTGGTTTAGTCCCAGTTTTAGTTTTGGTTTAGTCCCAGTTTTTGTCCTAGTTTAGACCTGGTTTAGTCCTGGTATGGTCCAGGTTTAGTCCAGGTTTAGACCTGGTTTAGTCTTGGTTTAGTTCAGGTTTAGTGCCAGTTTTAGTTTTGGTTTAGACCTGGTTTAGTCCTGGTTTTGTCCAGTTTTAGTCCTAGTTTAGACCTGGTTTAGTCCCAGTTTTAGTTTTGGTTCAGACCTGGTTTAGTCCTGGTTTAGACCAGGTTTAGTCCTGGTTTAGTCCTGGTTTAGACCTGGTTTAGACCAGGTTTAGTCCTGGTTTAGTCCTGGTTTAGACCTGGTTTTGTCCAGTTTTAGTTTTGGTTTAGACCTGGTTTAGTCCTGGTTTAGACCAGGTTTACTCCTGGTTTAGACCTGGTTTAGTCCTGGTTTAGTCCAGGTTTACTCCTGGTTTAGACCTGGTTTAGTCCTGGTTTAGTCCAGGTTTACTCCTGGTTTAGACCTGGTTTAGTCCTGGTTTAGACCTGGTTTAGACCTGGTTTAGTCCTGGTTTAGACCTGGTTTAGACCTGGTTTAGTCCTGGTTTAGTCTTGGTTTAGTCTCAGTAATAAAACACATTAATAATACAAAAATCTTTCTTATAAAACACAAAAATTAAAATCATGAGACACATTTTAACACTTTTTTGGTGAAATAAAAACACATTCAGTTAAATTTAACTTGGGACACGTCTGTCTGAGTCTTAAGGCCTAAAGTGGGTTTGATATGATTAAACCAGATGCCCTTCCTCTGAGCTCCGGTGGATTTTTACATTTTATTTTGGTTTAACGTGGAAAGACAGTCAGTGCTTCGGTTGAAAATAAAAAAGCTTTAAATCCTATAAAATCCCACAAATAATTCACAAATAAACAGTAGAAAGTAACACCAGGATTGACCCAGATGCCCTCCCACGACAGAGAACAAGTCTGCAGACCTGGAGCTGAGAAAACGGACTTTTTACTCACGTTCAGAGGAAAGTTTAAGATCTGTCCAGTCAAAGTGAAAAGTACTGGTTTGAAAGATGATTAAAGAAAGAGGAAATGTAGTTTTATTGTTTGTAAAAGTCTCTGGACAGAAAAAAAAAGCTTCTAATTTCATTTAAACATTTGGGCGACGACCCCCAGACCCCCCTGTGCACGTCTATTCAAAGGTCACTGCATAAACTCACCTATAATTTGACTTTTCTCCTCCTTAAAGTAAGAAATGTTGTCAAAGCTGGTTTTAGTTTAAGGCCTGCATCTGTTATTGTTGAGTTAATGTGACGGAAAAAAACTAAATCTGTCATTTCCCAAACGTTAAACCTGAAAAAGCAGAACAAACACAGATCGTTTCCTGTCGTCTTTAAACTTCAGTCTCAGTTTTAAAAGTCTTGTTAAACTACAGCCACAGCAGCGGTAAAAGGCACTTTGCAGAAACACAATTAAGATCTAAAATAACTACAAAAAGTCATATTTTAACTGATTCATTGAAATAAATAGTCCTTCACTGAGGTTCTGCTCCGGGTTTCTCTGTTTTCCCCGTTTGTTTTTTTAAAGGACGGTTTAATAATCTGCTTCGACATGTTTGACCGATCACAGTTTCTTATTTTCTGTTTAATTTTGACCTGTGAATGTTTTACCACTGATGTTTGCTAAATGAACGATCTTGGGAAGTTCTCGGAGACGACTGTTGCTGTGGTTTTGGGCTCTACAAAAACAAACCGATCAATAATATGTGCAGCCTCCAGGTCTGCAGACTCTTCTCTCTCAGACTCTCGTGTCATTCCTGGACTGTTTCACATTAAAACACAAAAAGTGTCAGAAATCCAAGCCTCTTCTTCAAACACAACCTGCAGCGCCCCCTACAGGACTCGGTCGGGTTTGGGGTCGGCTTTGCGGCAGGTGACCAGCCCAGTGAAGGCATCTTTCCAGATCTCTGTGGAAACAGGGTGAGTTTAATTACTGTAAACCAGTGCTTAATTTGTAAATCAAACGTTGCCGGAACAAAATGTGGGTTTTGGACCGGGCTCCAGACAAGGTCGAACCTTTACCGGAGCACACACATTAAGTGAACATAGAGGCTTAGAAATGCTAAAATACAACCCAACTGTCCATCCTACTCAATGTTAAACGATATAAAAGTAATTATGTCCGTTTTTTTTTACATGTCACAGAGATTTTCATTCATTCTGACAGAAATCAGCGCACCTGCCGCTAAATCTGATCTACAGCAACAAGTTGCCCTCCCACACGCTCCTCGTCCTGCAGCTCAGCACTGCCCTCGCATCATATCTGACTCTCCACAAGTCACAACAACAACTTTTACACACAGACACAGGTCACAAACAGCCTTTACACAGCAGACACAGTTCTCATACATCAAACATGACGCTAAAATACACGTTAAAGTAACACAGTAAAGTTATACGAGAAACTGTGACCACTACATCCGCGTTGGTTCTCACCTCTTTATCGTCCCGTACACTCCAAACACACGTGACACTCCAAACACACGTGACACTCCCGCTGCTTTTAATCCATCAAAACGAGTCGCAAATAACAACAAATATTCACAAAATCCACTTAGACGCATATTTCCTGTTTTAGAAGGAGATACAAGAGCGGGGCTCGCCTGGAACCAATGAAAAGTTTTAAACCCGCCTGCGCTGCTTCTGATTGGTCACATTTCCTGTCAGTTTCGCTTTTAACCAATCACAGTCTGTGACTTCGTCTTCCCCACAAATAAGCCTGTTGTTTCAGTGAATGAGAGACGGGAGAGGAGCAGAGCCGCGTCTCGTAGAAGAAGGACAAAAAGCTTATTAGAAAGCGTTACCGGAGCAGACCAAACTGTTGCCGGAATGCCCCACGAGAGTTCCCGGATCTTATTCCAGCTTGTTCCGGCTCAAATTAAGCCCTGCTGTAAACTATTGTATGAAACACTTCGAGAGTCAGGTCGTCTTCTTCTGCGTTCAGACCAGAGCATCCGGAGCGTCGAAGAGTTGGAATGTCAGAGCGTTAGAGCTTCCAAAACATTCCGTTAACATGTGAAGTCAGTGGAAATACGCTTCTTAAGGCGCAATTTTGAATACAGCGTGTCAAAACTCACTTGTCCAGGCGTCTGCTGACTTACAAAGTCGACGCTCCGGCCTCATTAGGCGTTAACGCGTGACACCGCGGACACACTGCAAGCGTATTTCGCGCAATGCAAGCCCTACGCGCATTAAAAATAGCCACGCGATGCACGTGTACCGTTTAGAACAGTCAAAGTCAATGAAACCGGCCACAGTCAGCGCTTGTCGATCATTGCAAGCGACACCTGCGAGCGTTGAGCGCGTGAAAATCTGAAGCGAAAGAATCCAACCTATTTTTTGTGTCTTATCGCAAACGTAGGAGCGTAGAACACAGAGAATACAGAAAAATCAAGCTTTTACTGTTGTATTTGTGTATTTGCATCAGCGCCACACGTCCTGGGACAGGTCCTGGGACAGATCCTGGACAGGTCTAGACTGGTGAAAGTCCAGCCTCAGAAAGACTCTCTGTTTGAGTTTTCATATTTACTTTTGTAAACCTGCGTTTGCCGTGATCAGCCTGTCCAGAGGGAAATTAACCTGTTCATGTGTTATTTTCACTACAGACCTGATACAAGAGCAGAAACACAGACAGACACATCTGAACAGTTTTCCCAGAGACAAACACAGGACCAGTGTCTCGCGCTGACGCACCACAGGCGCACACGGGGCACGCTCACATATTCTGCTGCAGTTGCGCTGTGACGTGGTTTCGCTGTTCATGCACGTCAGTTTTGTCGATTGCTGTGTCTGGGCCCTGAGTTGGGTCATTCCACGCTGGACGTCGTTCCACAATCAGACATTACACTCCTGTGAATCTGCTCTGCCCACATCAAGAGGAAACTAGGACTGTTTACTCAAGACTTTTAAGACTATCAAAAAGGTTTTTGGCTTTTTTTCAAAGACTTAGTCGCTCGTTGCTCTGAAAATCTGTCGACACAAAACAAACCACATGGACCTGATCTGGACTGACAAAGCCTCACATGGATCTATTCAAATGTTTAAACCTGCTGTAGGACGTGACACTGGAGGAGGACAGAGTGTTTAAACCTGCTGTAGGACGTGACACTGGAGGAGGACAGAGTGTTTAAACCTGCTGTAGGACGTGACACTGGAGGAGGACAGAGTGTTTAAACCTGCTGTAGGACGTGACACTGGAGGAGGACAGAGTGTTTAAACCTGCTGTAGGACGTGACACTGGAGGAGGACAGAGTGTTTAAACCTGCTGTAGGACGTGACACTGGAGGAGGACAGAGTGTTAAACCTGCTGTAGGACGTGACACTGGAGGAGGACAGAGTGTTTAAACCTGCTGTAGGACGTGACACTGGAGGAGGACAGAGTGTTTAAACCTGCTGTAGGACGTGACACTGGAGGAGGACAGAGTGTTTAAACCTGCTGTAGGACGTGACACTGGAGGAGGACAGAGTGTTTAAACCTGCTGTAGGACGTGACACTGGAGGAGGACAGAGTGTTTAAACCTGCTGTAGGACGTGACACTGGAGGAGGACAGAGTGTTTAAACCTGCTGTAGGACGTGACACTGGAGGAGGACAGAGTGTTTAAACCTGCTGTAGGACGTGACACTGGAGGAGGACAGAGTGTTTAAACCTGCTGTAGGACTGACACTGGAGAGGACAGAGTGTTTAAACCTGCTGTAGGACGTGACACTGGAGGAGGACAGAGTGTTTAAACCTGCTGTAGGACGTGACACTGGAGGAGGACAAAGTGTTTAAACCTTGCTGTAGGACGTGACACTGGAGGAGGACAGAGTGTTAAACCTGCTGTAGGACGTGACACTGGAGGAGGACAGAGTGTTTAACCTGCTGTAGGACGTGACACTGGAGGAGGACAGAGTGTTTAAACCTGTAAACCCTGCTGTAGGGAACCGTGACAACTGGAGGAGGACAGAGTCAGTCTCTCTCTCCTTCTCTCTCTCAGTCATCTGTCCTAGAGCAGAACAAACACTTTTACAAAAGGCGCAGAGAGCACTACGGCACGTATGTCAAACTCAAGGCCCGGGGGCCGGATGCGGCCCTCTGCATCATTTTATGCGGCCCTCAGGGTCCTATAAGGTTTACTTTAATTTGATGTTAAAGTAATCAGGATTTATCTGGGTGTCTTAACTAGGGCTGAAACAACTAATCGATTTAATCGATTAAAATCGATTATTAAAATAGTTGTCAACGAATTTGGTCATCGATTAATCGGGCTAAAAACTTTTACGCTCAGTCCGCTGTGATCCAGCGGCTTTGAGTGGACATCAGCGGCTTTGTAGAGCTCTCCCTCGACTCTCACAAAGAACAGACGAACACAAACCTTGCGCATGTTTAGCGGACCTTTTAATCACATAATAACAGCCACGAGTAACCTTCCGGAGGTGGTGTATAGCTTAATCTCATAAAGTTACGAGTTTGTTATTTCTCCGCGGGTGAGTCGGTGCTTTCAGCGCTTCGCGGTAACTCGAGGTAACTTTCTAGAAAAGTCCCGCGGTAAATCTAGCGTCTTTTTGATTTGTCTTTGCTGTTACACGAGCTGCTACGTGTGCTTTTTGTCAGGTTTTCTCTGATAAAGTTAAAAGCCGTCCACAGCGTCTCTCTCTCCTCTCCTCTCACCAAAAAGCAGCACCAGCAGGCCCCGCCCCTTTCCCCTCCGTGTGTGAGTAACCATGACGACACAGTTTGAGTGACAGGAGTGAGAGACGAACACTCGCAAACTTAAAACTTTTAGATATGAAACAACACAATCATAATGCTGATCTTAACAAGGCCTAATAGATGCAAATGCTAATAACAGTAGGCCAGGCCTATGCATTAGATGCAGCAGCAAACACTTATTATTAGTTTTAATATGACTTAAACAAGTTAATATATATGCTCATTCTTTATAGATGCTTTAAAATATTATATATAATATATAATAATAAAAAGCAGCAGTCCAAAGGTCCAAAAATTGAGATTTTATTTTTTGGCCACATTGCCCAGACCTATAATAACCACATTAAAAGAAGTAGCTAGATAGCAAAATCTGGTTATTCTACTTTATTTTTGTATTTTCTTTTTGTTCAAGAAAAGCCCAGTGTGTTCATTAAGTGCACACAAGTTGTCTTTTGCATAAATACATTTAATAAAATGCAAAACACCTTATATTTATTATTTTGTCATTTTTATCCGATTAATCGATCCAATAATCGACAGATTAATCGATTATCAAAATAATCGTTTGTTGCAGCCCTAGTCTTAACCTAATGAAATTATTTGTCTGAAACTTAATGCAGATGTATATTCAGTCATTTTAACTTTAATAAATATATAAAATCAAATACAGAGACTATTATTTGTAGTATATCAAAGATTAGTAAGGTTAATTTTGTTTACAACCGGCCCTTGGAGGATAAACCCGATGCCAATGTGGCCCTTTGTCAAAATGAGTTTGACACCCCTGCACTACGGGGTAAAAAGTGTCCTTGTCCCAAACGCCTCAGACACACTTTGGGGGGTATAGGACGCCTGTTTGGGGCGTCAGCTTTGGAAATATTCTGTATCAAAGCGTGAAATTGAACGCGTCGACGCCGTCCGGTCTGAACACAGCGTTAGTGTCAAGACTCTGTAACTAAAATTAAACTTGATTTCTTTGTGAAGACATAAAGATTATAATCCACTTTGCAATCACAAAACTTCAAACTGTACAAAACACAATCCAACACTGATCAATTAAAAGTAATAAATACAGTCAAACCTGTGACATGGGACAAAAATAAAGATCTGATTATTGTGTTACAGCTTTAGACATTTGCGTTCAAACTTCACACAGTTAAAACAGACTAAATCTACACATTACTTTTGTCCTTACGCTCTTTTTAATAAAATAAAAAATACAATTTCAGAAGTGAGGTCACGCACCTCTGGTGTCCTTCTTTCTTTTCCCCGTCAGCGCTAAGAGAACGACAGCAGACAGAACGGCAGCTCCACCAACGACTCCTCCGATGATTGAGCCCACAGGATCGTCTGAGAAAACACAGAACACAGACTGATCCATCTGAGGAGAGGACCTGACGCGGGAGGAGAGAACCTGACGCGGAAGGAGAGGACCTGACGCGGGAGGAGCCGACCTGACGCGGGAGGAGAGAACCTGACGCGGGAGGAGAGGACCTGACGCGGGAGGAGAGGACCTGACGCGGGAGGAGTCGACCTGACGCGGGAGGAGAGGACCTGACGCGGGAGGAGCGGGAGGAGAGGACCTGACGCGGGAGGAGAGGACCTGACGCGGGAGGAGAGGACCTGACGCGGAGGAGTCGACCTGACGCGGGAGGAGAGGACCTGACGCGGGAGGAGAGGACCTGACGCGGGAGGAGAGGACCTGACGCGGGAGGAGAGGACCTGACGCGGGAGGAGAGGACCTGACGCGGGAGGAGCCGACCTGACGCGGGAGGAGCCGACCTGACGCGGGAGGAGCTGACCTGACGCGGGAGGAGTGGACCTGACGCGGGAGGAGTGGACCTGACGCGGGGAGAGCCGACCTGACGCGGGAGGAGCCGACCTGACGCGGGAGGAGTGGACCTGACGCGGGAGAGTCGACCTGACGCGGGAGGAGAGGACCTGACGCGGGAGGAGAGGACCTGACGCGGGAGGAGTCGACCTGACGCGGGAGGAGAGGACCTAGGAGAGGACCTGACGCGGGAGGAAGGGACGAGAGACCTGACGCGGGAGGAGTGGACCTGACGCGGAGGAGTCGACCTGACGCGGGAGGAGTCGACCTGACGCGGGAGGAGAGGACCTGACGCGGGAGGAGAGGACCTGACGCGGGAGGAGTCGACCTGACGCGGGAGGAGAGGACCTGACGCGGGAGGAGCCGACCTGAGCGGGAGGAGGAGGAGAGGACCTGACGCGGGAGGAGAGGACCTGACGCGGGAGGAGAGGACCTGACGCGGGAGGAGAGGACCTGACGCGGGAGGAGCCGACCTGACGCGGGAGGAGTCGACCTGACGCGGGAGGAGAGGACCTGACGCGGGAGGAGAGGACCTGACGCGGGAGGAGTCGACCTGACGCGGGAGGAGCCGACCTGACGCGGGAGGAGAGGACCTGACGCGGGAGGAGTCGACCTGACGCGGGAGGAGCCGACCTGACGCGGGAGGAGAGGACCTGACGGCGGGAGGAGAGGGACCTGACGCGGGAGGAGAGGACCTGACGCGGGAGGAAGGACTGAGCGGGAGGAGCCGACCTGACGCGGGAGGAGTCGACCTGACGCGGAGGAGCCGACCTGACGCGGGAGGAGAGGACCTGACGCGGGAGGAGAGGACCTGACGCGGGAGGAGAGGACCTGACGCGGAGGAGCCGACCTGACGCGGGAGGAGTCGACCTGACGCGGGAGGAGCCGACCTGACGCGGGAGGAGAGGACCTGACGCGGGAGGAGCCGACCTGACGCGGGAGGAGCCGACCTGACGCGGGAGGAGAGACCTGACGCGGGAGGAGTCGACCTGACGCGGGAGGAGAGGACCTGACGCGGGACGAGCCGACCTGACGCGGGAGGAGGAGTCGACCTGACGCGGGAGGAGCCGACCTGACGCGGGAGGAGCCGCCTGACGCGGGAGGAGCCGACCTGACGCGAGAGGAGGAGGAGTCGACCTGACGCGGGAGGAGTCGACCTGACGCGGGAGGAGCCGACCTGACGCGGGAGGAGCCGACCTGACGCGGAAGGGAGAGGACCTGACGCGGGAGGAGTCGACCTGACGCGGGAGGAGAGGACCTGACGCGGGAGAGAGGACCTGACGCGGGAGGAGTCGACCTGACGCGGGAGGAGCCGACCTGACGCGGGAGGAGTCGACCTGACGCGGGGGAGAGGACTGACGCGGGAGGAGAGGATGACGGGGGGAGCCGACCTGACGCGGGAGGAGCCGACCTGACGCGGGAGGAGAGGACCTGACGCGGAGAGTCGCCTGCGGAGGAGCCGACCTGACGCGGGAGGAGCCGACCTGACGCGGGGAGAGGACCTGACCGGGAGGAGAGGACTGAGCGGGAGGAGAGGACCTGACGCGGGAGGAGAGCTGAGCGGGAGGAGCCACCTGACGCGGGAGGAGCCGACCTGACGCGGGAGGAGCCGACCTGACGCGGGAGGAGCCGACCTGACGCGGGAGGAGAGGACCTGACGCGGGAGGAGCCGACCTGACGCGGGAGGAGAGGACCTGACGCGGGAGGAGCGACCTGACGCGGGAAGGAGCCGACCTGACGCGGGAGGAGAGGACCTGACGCGGGAGGAGAGGACCTGACGCGGGAGGAGCCGACCTGACGCGGGAGGAGAGGACTGACGGGAGGAGAGACCTGACGCGGGAGGAGAGGACCTGACGCGGAGGAGTCGACCTGACGCGGGAGGAGAGGACCTGACGCGGGAGGAGCCGACCTGACGCGGGAGGAGTCGACCTGACGCGGGAGGAGCGACCTGACGCGGGAGGAGTCGACCTGACGCGGGAGGAGAGGACCTGACGCGGGAGGAGTGGACCTGACGCGGGAGGAGTCGACCTGACGCGGGAGGAGAGGACCTGACGCAGGAGGAGAGGACCTGACGCGGGAGGAGTCGACCTGACGCGGGAGGAGTCGACCTGACGCGGGAGGAGTCGACCTGACGCGGGAGGAGTCGACCTGACGCAGGAGGAGACGACCTAGGGCTGGGCAATATGGCCAAAAAATAAAATCTCGATTTTTGGACCACTTTGGACTTTGGACTGCTGCTTTTATTAGAGCTCATAATATTTTAAAGCATCTATAAAGAATGAGCCAGTGAGATTAACTTGTTTTACAGTTTAGTTTAGTTTAGTTTTATTACTTAGTGTCATGCACCATTTTTAAGGGTGCCCAGCCCACATGGGCTTATAAAACACATAAATATAAGCAGACAGGCTTTTCACAATCAGTAAACATCATACATAATAAAGTAATAATGACGCAGGAGCAGCCTCAGCTCGGGACGTTTCTCCAGGTGAGATTTGACTCTTCGCGTTCGTAGTTCACGCTGGTGGATCTGTTCACGCTGGAGCATCCGTTTGAGTAGTCCAGATGTTTATGAGTGTGTCTCTCATCTTTAGGCTCAATGAATTCTCCTCAAAACTCAACGTCTTTGTTAAACAGGGACAGAACATGCTTTACATGAGGCTTATTGGACTGACGCGCACATCACTCGACGCAAAAAAAACAAACATACGATGACTAGTTGACTAATGGAAAACTACTAATCGTTAGTGACAGCACTAGCAAATGTGTCCAGCTCACATGTTAAGTCAATGTAAACCTGCGTCTTGAAGTGTCCAGCTCTCCTGCGACGTAGAGACGCTGCTCTGCCTCACATCAAGAGGAAAGGACGACTGTTTACCCAAGTCTTTTAATCACTAACCAAAGGTCGCTTGTTTGGGGCTTTTTTCAAAGACTGGTCGTTCTTTGCTCTGAAAATCTGGCAACACAAAACAAACAACATGGACTGATCAGGGTCTCATTTATAAAGCCTGCTACTTACGCACAAAATGAGCCTCGAAAAGTACAGAGCAGCTTTTTACGTAAAACTTGGGATTTATAAAAACATCTTGAACGTGAAACATTACGTATCTCCTGCACATTTTAGACGTTGTGTATGTGAGACAGACTTCACTTAAACACGGCTCAGAGGCAGGAGACACGTGAGAGGACGAGAGGACGGCGTGTGTGAGGAACATTTGAAATGGGCAAATATGACTTTATTTAAAACAAAAAAAGAAAAAAACAGATGACTGAGAGAGAGAGAAGGAGAGAGAGACTGTCTCTGTCCTCCTCCAGTGACACAAACAAGCGGGAACGCAGTGAAATGCTTTGGTGCGTTTTGGGCGCCTGTTTGGGGGCGTCGGCTTCGAAAATATTCTGTGTCAAATTCGCATCAACGCCTGAAATTGGACGGTTCAATGCTGTCGGTCTGAATGCAACATTAGGGAAATAGCTCTGAATCAGTATTTAAAAATCCCAAAGCAGATTTGAAGTGAATAATCACTGCTGCGAGTTCAGAGCTTCACATACGAGGTAAATACTTCACCAGGGAAAGATAAGGCGTTTATAAAAGTGAGCAGACATCAGGAGAACTCACTCATCAGGCTGAACATCGAGCCTAAACTCCTGGTGTGTGAATTAAACAGTTCTACTTGACATAAACTTGGAGTTGACTGTCAGCTTCACTTGGGTGCGTGCCAGCTCAGTGCTGCCCTCTGTCACCACACAGATGTACGTCCCAGAGTCTGAGGGTTTTAGATTCTTCAGGACCAGTCCCAGGTCTCCTCTCTGCAGGGCATCTGCTTCATCTCAGTGCGGTCCTTAAACTCTGAGCTCTGAGCGCTGAAGTCAGGTTTACCGTTTCTTAACAGATGAACCTCCTCAGACTTCGACTGATTCACACGAGTCCACTTCACCTGAACCTCAGGAGGAAAGACTCTTGAAGGGAAAGGAAGAGAGACTGATGAGGCTTCAGTCTCATTCACAGTCTCACCTGAGAGAGAGAGAGAGGGGGGGGGGAGGAGAGAGAGAGAGAGAGGGGGGGGGGGGGGGGGGGGGGGGGGGGGGGGGGGGGGAGAGAGAGGAGAGGGGGGGGGGGAGGAGAGAGAGAGAGAGAGAGAGAGAGGAGAGAGAGAGAGAGAGAGAGAGAGAGAGAGAAGATAGCAATCAATAATTGTCACAGCTGTTTCCAGAACATGTAATGATTTCTTTGGGCATCTTGCTTTGTGGTCTATAATTCGCGCTAATATTAAACACCTAAACATTAAAGTACATTATAACTATAGAGTAGACTTGTGTCATTGTATTAAACCTTTACGTTAACGTGCATTAGAACTAGAGTTGTGTGTAGATCTGCATTCACACGCGTTTATCAGTATGTGTATGTATGCCAGTGGTTACACTAGACTTAATTCCCATCCGTCACCGTGACAGACATGGTTCCACAAAATCTGTCATCATTTAGTTCAGTGGGTTTATTGCTGCTGATGTTTTTGTAGCTGATTTCTGACACGGAGACTGCACGAACACGCACGGGTCATGAGACAAAGTTACAAAAAATGACTGAACTCTGCATAAATAGCTTCTTAAGATATCATTAAAGCTTCTGCAAAAATCATTGTGTCCGTTTGACATTCAACAAACTCAATGTGACTAATGAGGCTCTGCATTTGAAGCACGAGGTTCCACTTCTCTCCACTTATTTCCATTTCTCCTCCATAAAAAGCCAGTCCTTTTCCTCCGGAAAGTTTCTCTGATGCGAGCCGATGCGACGCAAATCTGACAATTAGGGATGCACCGATCCAGCTTTTTCAGTTCCGATACGATTACTTTAGAATTAGCATCTGCCGATACCGATATCAACGGAATACTTTGTGTAAACGACTGAATAGCTCTTTCTCGTTTAACACAAAACCAAAAGAACTTTTCAATAAAAAGAGAATTTATTATACAAACACAAACACGACTGAACACCTAAGAAGAAGAGAGAGAGGAGAGAGGAAGAGAAGAAAGAGAAGAGAGAGAGAGAAGAAAGAGAGTGAAAAGAAAGAGAAAAAAAGAGAGAGAAAGAGAGAGAAGAAGAGAAGAGAAAAGCGTGAGGAGAAAAGAGAGGAGAGAGCGAGAGGAGAGGGAAAAGAGAAAAAAAGAAATAGAGAGGGAAGAGAGCGTGAGGAGAGAAAAGAGAGAGAAAGAAAGAAAAGAAAAGAGAAGACAGAAGTAAGTAGAGAGAAGAGAGAATTAGAGAGAAGAAGAGAAGAGAGAGAGAGAAAGAGAGAGAAAGAAAGAGAAAAAGAGGAAAGAGAGAGAGAGAGAAAAGAGAGGCGAGAGAGAGGGAAAGAGAGAATAGAGATAGAGGAGGGAAGAGAGCAGCGAGGAGAGAAGAGAGAGAGACAGAAAGACAGATAGTTAGAGAGAAGAGGAGAGAGAGAAAGAGAGAGAAAAGAAAGAGAAAAAAGAGAGAAAGAAAGAAGAAAGAGAGAGAAAGAGCGTGAGGAGAGAGAGAAAGAGAAAAAGAGAGAGAAAAGAAAGAGAAAAAAAGAGAGAGAAAGAGAAGAGAAGAAAGAGAAGAGAGAGAGAGAAAGAAAGAGAAAAGAGAGAGAGAGAGAGAGAAGAGGAAAGAGAGAGAAAAGAAAAGAAAAAAGAGAGAGAGAGAGAAGAAGAAGAAAGAGAAGAGAAGAGGAAAGAAAGAGATAGAAGAAGAACTAGGAGAGAGAGAGAGAAAAAGAGAGAAAGAAAGAGAAAAAGAAGAAAGAGAAGAGAAGAAAAAGTGTGAGGAAGAGAGAAAGAAGAAAGAAAGAAAGAAAGAAAGAGAAGACAGAGTAGTCAGAGAAGAAGAGAGAAGAGAGAGAAGAGAAGAAAGAGAGGGGAAGTGAGAAGAGAGAGAGAGAAAGAAAAAAGAAAGAGAGAGAAAGAATAAAAAGTCAAACATTATGAGACATTCTGGCTCAACATCAGACATAAATCAGACTCATTATGTCAATTAAACCAACTAGGATATCGGCTGAATCGATATCATGGAGCGCATACTCCGATCCAAAAATTTTCGCAGAAGATCGGCCCCGATATTCGATCCAGTATCGGATCGGTGCATCTCTACTGACACAATCAACCAACCAGGAAACTGCTAGGAGCGAACTTTTCTCTACGTTTCTATGAATCTGAATAAACATCAGTGTTTGGTCTGGCCGATCCTGTCAAAAGTACAATCCTCTTGAATCAGACCGACCACACACGAGACTACCTCTGTCTTCCGTTTTTTTCTCTGTAGCTAAAGTGTGGGTTTGTGAAACTGCAAGGCCTCCTGTTTACCTGGCTCCACAGGCGTCAGTCCATGCGGCTCCTTTGAGCGGAACAGCAGCGCACAATGATGGGATTAAGCAGGCATTTGCTCCTCCGGGCTGCGTCTCAGTTGGAGAGAGCCGGCGAGTTCCGGTCAGGAATGCAGGGTCACTAAACTGACATTATAATCGGGCACGCTCCATTTTTTTTTCAAATCCGTCTTAAAACTAACGAAGGCCCTCTGAAGAATTTTTCGTCATAAGGTCAAAAAACAGGGTTCCTGCCACACTTTCTACCACAAAAATGTAAGACTTTTTTTAAGTACCTTTTTAAAGAACTTGCATGGCAAAATTTAGACCACGTGCTACGTTTAAAAACATTTTTGTTTGTGACAAAAAATAAATATCTAAATATATAAAATTTTTACAAACTAATATTATTTTTTGTTTTCGTCATTTTTTCATTTCCGTTGTGTTTGGCACTATTTATTGGCTTCAGCAAAATTACAGCCACAGTTATTTATGACCAAAAATAACATTNCTGTTACCGCGCTGTAAGTCTAGTTACCGCGCCTGTAAGTCTAGTTACGCGCTGTAAGTTAGTTACTCCGCTGTAAAGTTACTATTAGTTTTCAGGCGTTTATTACAGAAACATTAGATGCATATAAATATCATATTTTGCACTTCGGTATTGTAAAATGTATTAGGAGTCACTCTGTAGAGTTTTAAGCTGTGGTTCATTTATTTCTTATGTGCAAGAACAGCTCAGGTTTTTATTAAAGAAGATCCAACAACCAAAAGTCTTTCCTGAGCAGCCAGCCCCTCCTTATTTCTGTTCAAACGCAGAAGAGTCTGGAGCCAAAAGACAGAGACAGTCACTTCATCGTCCAGGATGATCCAATCACAAACGCCCCAGACCCTCACGTCTTTGTAAAGTGTAAGGTGTGTAGGGACTGGCTGCTCACACTAGGGGGTGCACTTGCTCCTCATGCACCCCTACTTCCCACAGTTCTGAGTCTAGTCGAGTCTTTCCTGCTCTCAACTACACGAGTGTAATGTGAGTCTGGTCACAAACACCTCCACACTACACGAGTCTCACAACTGCCACGACAAATGACCTGAACAGAAGTGAACATAAACCATCCACCTGACGTTCTGTGCACAGTCAGGCCTTGTTTGAGTCTTACCTTTGTTGACATCCAGCTTCACTTCAGTGCGTGCCAGCTCAGTGCTGCCGTCTGTCACCACACAGATGTACGTCCCAGAGTCTGAGAGTTTTAGATTCTTCAGGACCAGTCCCAGGTCTCTGCTAGGCAGGGCATCTGGCTTCATCTCAGTACGGTCCCTAAACTCTGGGCTCTGAGCGCTGAAGTCAGGTTTACCGTTTTTAAACAGATGAACCTCCTCAGACCCACGAGTCCACTTCACCTGAACTGTAGGAGGAAAGACACTCGAAGGGAAAGGAAGAGAGACTGATGAGGCTTCAGTCCCAGTCACAGTCACACCTGAGAGAGAGAGAGAGAGAGAGAGAGAGAGAGAGAGAAGAGGAGAGAAAGAAGAGCGAAGGAGAAAAGAGAGAAAGAGAGAAGAGAGAGAGAGAGAGAGAGAGAGAGAAGAGCGAAGGAGAAAAGAGAGAAGAGAGTGAGGGGAGAGAAAGAGAGAAGAGAGACAAGAGAGAGAGAGAGAGAAAGAGAGAGAAGAGAGTGGGAGAGGAGAGAGAAGAGGAGAGAGAGAGAGGGGGGGGGAGAGAGAGAGAGAGGAGAGAAGAGAGAGAGAGGGGAGGGAGGAGAGAGAGAGGGAGAGGAGGAGAGAGAGGGAGGGGAGAGAGGAGGAGAGAGAGAGAAGAGCGAAGGAGAAAAGAGAGAAGAGAGTGAGGGGAGAGAAGAGAGAAGAGAGACAAGAGAGAGAGAGAGAAAGAGAGAGAAGAGAGTGGGAGAGGAGAGAGAAGAGGAGAGAGAGAGAAAGAAGAGCGAAGGAGAAAAGAGAGAAAGAGAGGGAGGAGAGAGAGAAAGAAGAGAGAGGGGGGGGGGGCAGAGAGATATATTCGTTTAACATTTTGCTGTCATTTCTCATGTTGCAGTTAATTTTCTGTTTTATGACATTTCTGTTACCAGTATTTTAAAGAAAGCTTTTCTTTTGCAAGTCTCTGGAGAAGTGAGTCCCAGGTGTGAGCCAAAGAACAAGCTACTTCGTCTCTGTGATGGTCCGTGTGCCCGACTCACCTCTGACTAAGGTCGGCCACCGTTAGATTTTGTTTTGAGACCAGTACTTTAACGGTTCTTGCTTTTTTGAGACCAGTTCCTTAACGGTTCTTGCGATTCGGTAAGTTCTTATTACACATGTTAAAGTGTTTCGGTGTGTGGGTGTGTGTAGACGGCGTGCAAACCTGTTGGTGTGTGCATACTGCGTAAACTGAAGACACCGTGTCCACGGGCTCACGGTGTCCAGTCAGCTGTCCGTGGACACGGTGCCTAACCCTCTTATTTTTGTAACGTGTGTGAACCCTGAGCCTGTTTGTCAGCCTACAGTGTATGTGACAGGTGTAAGTGACATTTGGACACATCCACATTTACACACAGACTGACCTTTGACCCTGAGCTCCACAGTGATTTGTCCCACTATGTCAAGGTCCCTCTTGACCACGCAGGTGTAGGTCCCAGAGTCTGTGAGTGTGGGGTTCTTCAGGATCAGGCTCATGTCTTTGCTCTGCAGGGCATCTGACTTCATCTGTGTCCGGCCTCTGAAGAGACGGTTCTGGTTCTCATTCTTGTCTTTTGCTTTGTCCCTGCTGTGGACGATGTCGTCTCCTCGAGTCCACGTCACAAACGTGGCTGTTTCCTGAAAGTCTTTTTTCCAAGGGAGAGTCACAGAGTCCACCCCGACCACCACCTCCACTGGAGCCTGTCCCAGGACAGGACAGAACCCTGAGAACAAGAGGTTGAACCAGATTAGACTTTGTAAACTTTGTGTTTGATTTGTGCTCTATAAAGTCAGAACAAGATGTAAAAGATGGAAACATCACAGCTCGTCCTGAACCAGAGCAGACACATTATTTACTAGAGCTGGGCGGTTTGTATCACAGTATTTTTCAAAATGATATCGGTGTCGACGGTGGTATTAATGGTTTTGTATCCCGGTACATGACTTTCAGCCCGATCTTGCCCTTTTGTCCTAGCCGGTCTTAGCCTGGGTCTTAATTATTCCTCTGTTGGCCACTAGAGGCTCTCTCCAAGCTCAGTGTGAATGTTATGGAAAGGCCAAAGAGCCCAACATTTTTTTAACGCGTTGACACGTAAAAAATGGTTTAAAAAATACATGTTGGCCTCTTTGGCCTTTCCATAGCATTCACACTGACCCATGTTCACTCTCACATCTGATTATCTTTTTTATTAAGTCAACAAGCTTTATGTAAAAGAAAAGACACATTTTAGACAAAGTTGTTAAAGTCTGTCAAGTACATAGACTTTCACCAAATAGATTTCTATTATTACAGTTTTTTTTTCAAACTGAAGCTGCTGCTACAGTTCTCTTTTGCCTGTGATCCTAAAGCAGCTGCTCACTTGTCACAGACGTGAGCATGTGTCAGGTTCAATGAACAAAACTGCACCCTCACATCTGGCTGGAGCCACGCCTTCTACACTGACAGTGTATAGAGCTTGGAGAGAGCCTCTAGTGGCCAACAGAGGAATACTTAAGACCAAGGCTAAGACCGGCTAAGACAAAGGGCAAAATCGGGCTGTAGGTGTTTCCCCCCGTTTCCTATTCATTAGGGAATAAAAAGTGTTCAGTAAAACTGACACGAATGCCATCAACCCGAGTTACATTATTCTATTTGTCAATCATTTGTCTTAACGAGTTCAGATATTTGGAATTTAACTTTTGGCATTTCATGTTGGTCACAAGCAAACAAAACGACTATAAAACCACTGGAATTAGCCGAACTGAGAATCTGAGATAAAAAGTCCGACTGAATACTGGGCAAACATAATATGTTAAGCTTTGGAAATATACAATCAGAAATCAGAAAGAATTTGTATTGCCATTGTCAGTGAACAAACAGAATTCACAGACTAGGAACTTGCTGCGGTGCAAATGTGCAACATATAACACAGAAAACACAAATAAGATAAAGATAAAGTTTATTGTTCAAAATGATTCATAATATGGCTCCTGCTCCACCTCTCACTGACCTCTGAACAGACTGTTTTAGTCTCAGTTCAGACCCGGTCCAGACCCGGTTTAGACCTGGTCCAGACCCGGTCCAGACTCCGGTTCAGACCCGGTTCAGACTCGGTCCAGACTCCGGTTCAGACCCGGTTCAGACCCGGTCCAGACCCGGTCCAGACTCCGGTCCAGACCCGGTCCAGACTCCGGTTCAGACCCGGTTCAGACTCGGTCCAGACTCCGGTTCAGACCCGGTCCAGACCCGGTCCAGACTCCGGTCCAGACTCCGGTCCAGACTCCGGTCCAGACTCGGTTCAGACTCGGTTCAGACTCCGGTCCAGACTCCGGTCCAGACTCCGGTCCAGACTCGGTCCAGACTCCGGTTCAGACCCGGTTCAGACCCGGTCCAGACCCGGTCCAGACTCCGGTCCAGACCCGGTTCAGACTCGGTCCAGACTCCGGTTCAGAACCGGTCCAGACTCGGTCCAGACTCCGGTTCAGACCCGGTCCAGACTCGGTCCAGACTCCGGTTCAGACCCGGTTCAGACTCCGGTCCAGACTCCGGTTCAGACCCGGTTCAGACTCCGGTCCAGACTCCGGTTCAGACCCGGTTCAGACTCCGGTCCAGACTCCGGTTCAGAACCGGTCCAGACTCGGTCCAGACTCCGGTTCAGACCCGGTCCAGACTCGGTCCAGACTCCGGTTCAGACCCGGTCCAGACTCGGTCCAGACTCCGGTTCAGACCCGGTTCAGACTCGGTCCAGACTCCGGTTCAGACTCCGGTCCAGACTCCGGTTCAGACTCGGTCCAGACTCCGGTCCAGACTCCGGTCCAGACTCCGGTTCAGACTCCGGTCCAGACTCCGGTCCAGACTCCGGTTCAGACCCGGTTCAGACTCCGGTCCAGACTCCGGTTCAGACCCGGTTCAGACTCCGGTCCAGACTCCGGTTCAGATGTCAGGGGCGGGGGGGAATACCAAAACAAAGACTGCACTGGGCCAATCAACTTTCTCATTCAAAGCAACAGCAGAATGGAATAAATTACCAATACAATTAAACTATGTAAAGACTACAAAAAGTTTAATATTGAACTGAAAAACCATTTAATAACCAACCAGACGTACGTTTGTTTAGAAATGTAGGAGGAGTTTTACTGCTGCAGACCGACATGTTTGTGAATAGACTGTACTTTGTAAACTGTGTGTGCTCTGTACTTTTGTTTGTCTAGGGCAGTGGTTTCTGAAACATTGGTAATTTTTTCAATATAACATTTTCTTATGATTTACCATCCTAAACATAGAGTTTTGAATAGAAACAAGTAAACCAGTAAATATGACCAGAGGAAATTAACATTTATTCAAATCTGATATAGCTTAGCTTTAATTTCCAAATTTGAATGTGATACCAGAGCGAAAAGTCATAGGGGGTCCTTGGAAGATTTTTGAGCCGATAAGGCAGGGCTCCAGACGCATTTTGTGACTATTTTTGGCCCCAGTGAGAGTATTTTTTTCAGCCACTCGCTCCGGTGCGATCAGAAATTAAAATGCCTTTTTTCATTTTTGTCTCGTGTTTGACAGCATTAAATCTGTATCAAACGTTTCCGTGTATTTAACTCCGGAGCAAATACATAGGCGCACACGGGTAGTGCGTTCAAACCTAACTCATGACGACGTTTATCAGGGCTGTGAAATATCGGGCGTGCGCGTCATTGAGCAAAGCGTCGATTTGGGGTCCTGCTCTTCTTTGTCACACACAGAGCACAGAGGACAGCAGTAGGTGTGTGTGTGTGTGTTTACTGTGTATGTTTACTGTGTGTGTTCGCCCCTCCACTTCTCGAAGCTCCTCGCGCTGCCTCCGCCCGTTTGGATCGATCCATGTCAGCATTATTCCGTGCGTCAAAGTAAAACTTTCCGAGCGCCACAGAACGTGACCAACGTGTTATGGCTTGTGTGTAAATACACGGGCCAACAAAGTATTCACAGTCCGCTCATTTGTTTCCTCACATTCGTTTCACCTCAGTGAAAAATGACAAATAAAAACATCTTTATCCACAAAAACTTGCTTGTGGCCCACCTCTGGGTTTTACGTGCAGAGGCAGAGTGGATGTCCCGGGTCAGATGGGCTACAGGTGACCGCCCCCTGTGAGGAGCTGAGGTTTGAATCTCCCGTGCGAGGCTGTAGTTTTACACGTCATGTCAAAAACACATCACATTTTACAATGTTTGTGTTTTATAATCTAGGCCTGGAACTAGTGATGGGCCAAACGAGTCGACGCGTCAACACATGTCTGGAGCACTAGAAAAGGCGCGTGTGCCGCAGAGATGGCAAAAGTACTGAGGTTCACTACTCAAGTAAAAGTACCGTTACTTGTGTAAAAAACGACTCTGGTAAAAGTCAAAGTCCTGCTGAAACTGCTTTACTTGAGTAAAAGTATAAAAGTAAACCTGTGTAAATTTACTTCAGTAAAAAAAGTAAAAAGTATAATCACACTGCCCAAGGTGATTATCTAGTCTCTGTTAAACTACTAGAATAATAGAAATTTTGCAGGTTATTTCACTTGTTTCAAGATATTTCTGACGGTTTTCAAGAAATTTGAACTTGAATCAAATTTGCCAATGAGGCAAGTAAAAATATCTTCATTAGCAAGTCATTTAGAAAGAAGTCATATAATCCAGGTATATCAAGTAACACCACCTTAATCAGAAAATATATCAATAATAAAGGTTTAAATCCAGAATTACAAGACTTTATACCAATTTGTACAAAGTCTGTGATGTAGTGGAGAGTGAGATGGGCGTAATAGTAAATTAAATATAATGCATTTGACTTTTATCATGTGATAAATAGAAAATATAAAATTTTAGCTATTCACGGTGGCACAGCAGGTCTAATCTGGGATTAAGAGGAAAATAAATGGGCTCATAAAGTAACTAACTTGTTTTTGAAATGTAGGGAGTAGAAAGTACAGATATTTCTTGAAAAATGTAAGAAGTAAAAGTAAAAAGTTTCCAGATTTTGCAATACTCAAGTAAAGTACAGATACTCAAGAAAACTACTTAAGTACAGTACTTGAGTAAAAATACTTAGTTACTTGTCACCTCTGGTGTGCCGAGCCGTGTCAACATGTGTGCCACTTGTGTGCCACTAAGAAATGTCACGTGAGCAACACATCTACTGTGTCTTGTGGGTCACATGTGTCAACGCTGGAGCGAGTGTTTCTGACGCCCTCGTTTGATTTCGACCCACAAAGCTGAGCATGACTCTGTGTCTGCACTGTCACTGTGAGGCCAAAAATGATTAGGGTCTATATACATTTGCAGCTTGACAGAGTCTTAAGCAACTAAATAATTATTCACAAGCAAATATTTAACAGCAACAGACTAAAAGTCATAATAATTTTGCTCACAAACTAAGCACAGTTATTAGTTCATTCGCACCATGACGTCATCTCACGTGTAGCTCAACTGGGAGAGCAGGTGTTGCTCTGAGCAAAAGGTCGCGGGATCGAACCTCATGTCATTTTTTTTTTTTTCCTCTTATTTTATTTATGCGTGTAGAGGCAAAGAAATCACAAGTTTGTGTGCTCCTGTAATGGGAACGTTTCGTATGTGTGTGCACAGTAAAGAAAAAGGTGTCTTTTGTTAGTAAACCGTCTCACCAGCTGTAACTTAACTGCACGTCACTGAATGAGCCCAGTGACTGCAGTGCATTTATTAAACCACTTGATGGTGCTAGAATGCACCAACACAGGGTCTACACTGGGTCGACCCAGCTTGGGAAATGGGTTACACACACGTTGACGCGCCATCTACCATCACTACCTGGAACTAACAGTCCATTTCACTTTATACTTGTCTGTATTTAACACTAGTACAAATAAGCTTCAGATCTGCAGTTAAGCTTTCGTTTAGTCTCTGACTGTGGCCACCCAGTACATTATTAATATTCTCTAAATGTATACTACAGTCTAAATAAGTAGGACCTCCAAAACTTGTAATGTTCCATTGACTTTTACAGTGTGTAAAAGAATACCACATTTACTCAGAAGGTCAGTATTATGCTAGAGAAGTGACTGAGTATATGTAATTACAATTTGGGATAGATTTTGATTATTGGTGCAGCCCTGTTGCTGCTTTTCCTGCTGTTAACATTTCATAAAATAGCCTGTTATTTTAATATTTAAGTCATTTTTGGAAACTTTTGTAATAAAATAAACTAACTAATTATAAACTCAAAACAACACTGCATAGTAAATTGTAAAATTTAAACTACTTATATATAAATTAACAATATATGACCAGTGCCCCTAAATTGAATCAGTTAGGGGCTACAGTGCTCCTTGAGAAAACAAGTTAGTCTGAGCCCTGCGATAAGATGTCCCTGGTCTAGGGGACTGCAGACGGCTCTTTTTTGATTAATCGCAAACGGGTCGTGTCAACCCGGGGCAGGTCGCACTTTAAACCAGCTCTCTCTCACGCTTTGCTCCATCAGTATAACCTGGGTGATGTATTATATTGATAAAGCCGCGCCCCATCGCCCCAAACGGATCAGTAACAACGGCTTATATTAACATTTCATAATCTAACGATACGCCTGACAGAAACAGACAAACTCATGTTGTTTATGTAGTTTTAATCCTGACTCTCTTTCCCTCTCCTCCCTGTTTCTCTCTCTCTTCCTGAGTCCGCCCTGTTTGTTTGTCTTTCCTCAGTTTAGCTCTGCCGTTAAAGCGGATCAGACGCGTGTTTTCCGCTCGTTCACATGCGTCACTTTAAAGTCTCTTACCGTAAAACAACAGCGGCAGAAGCGCAAACAGGAGCGCCACGTCCGAGCGGCACATGTCTGCTCCTAGTCCGGTTTAGATCCTGGTTTAGTCCTGGTTTAGTCCTGGTTCTGGTCTGTTTCTGGTCTGAGCCTCTTCGCGGAAGTGCACGCCTCTCTTCTGGTCACGTGCAGGGTTGCCAGGTTTTCAGAGCGCAACAAGCGTCCGGGTCTTTGAGCGGAAACAAAAACACAAAACAAACCACTTCAGCCTCAGTAACAGTCACTTTTTTAGTTTTGTTTATTTCATCAATGATTTTAAAACATAAATATTTGATAAAACTCAACATTATTAAAATATATGGACAAAAAAAACGTTTGTTTTTTTTTTACGTGAAAAGTGCAGCTCGAAAGTCCAGAAAACCCCAAAAAACTGGGCAACTCTGGTCACGTGACGCGCCGAAACCTCACGCGACCCCCCGCCTGACGTCAGACTGTGGTGACGTCAGACAGACGGCAGGCGGCGCTGTTTCTGCAGTTTGTGAAACGGGACGGAAACATTTTTATTCGCGTTTTGTTTGTTTGTTTGTTTGTTTGTTTGTTTGTTTGTTTGTCTAGTTTTTATAACGAGAATGAGAATGAGCGTGTTCCAGGACCGTGTTTATGAGAATTCTATGTTTGTATCTCTACAGTAACAAATATAAACGCTGCTCTGCTCTAAAGCTTCCATCACAAACATTTTTATTATTATTATTATTATTTTTTACACTGTGTATTGTCTAAAGTGCTCGAACATATCATCTTGAGTAGGATCAATAATTATATTAACTCCACTGACACAGACGTGTGTATTTATGCTCCAGACCAGGACTGCTCACACTTCTCCAGCTCGAGATCTACTTTTAGTTGAGGCCCAAAGATCGACCTATCAATGTTTTTTTTAATCGTTAATTTAAATTATAAGACTTTGTTTATTAATTAAACATCAGGTGTACAATAGGCTACAAGCTCCTCATTTTACTTGAATACATTTTAACAATTAACATGTAGGATTTTTAAACCTAAAATAAAAAAAATTATGTGGAAGAAAATAGCTATTTATTCTGAAAAATCTAAATCTAGTTGTTTTTAACCTCATTCTAACCTCATTGTGTCTTCTAGTAAATCTGGTGATCACCATGGTAACGCTCAGGGGAGGGGCTTGAGACTTTGAGAAAGTCAGCTTTGGCTCACATCAAAAACACTGTTAAAGATGCATTTCTGCTTCTGTCACACATCACCAGAGCGAAGAATAAACAGCTCCCGATAAAGTTACACACTGGAGCTGTGTGTGTCGTGTATTATTCTGTGTGTGATGAGAGCTCGTTCACAGGAGAAACTCGGAGTAGAGCCGCTGCTCCTCCACAGCTGAGTCCATGTTGGTATTTAAAGATCAGTAGATTTAAGATTTCACTCAACATCTTTCAAAGTTCATCCCAGTTTAGACGTTTTTTAGGATTAAAAATGTACTTCCTGTTCAGAGATGATGACATCACTCTAGGGAGTTGCTTAGCAACCGTGTATTAAACTCATGTAACAGGCTTTTACCTCATAAAACACACAAACGCCCCACGACACACACATGGTTTTCAACATGTTTAAACGAACATTAACGTGTGTGATGTCATGAGTTTTATTAATCTGCTCTACCTTCTGTTATAATCAACAGATTTTTAAACTTTCTTCATAAACTTGTTCTTTATTCTCATAAATCATTTATATTTATAGCAAGTGTTAATCTACTAAATTAAATTAAACCCGTCACATTAAACATCCCAAAGTCTGAGGAAACACATTGAACCTTTAACACAAACAATAAAACATAAAAGCAGTGAGGTTTGCTCCAGTGAAACACAAACATGAGCTGCTGTTATTACAATGTTATAACAGAATCACAGGAACAAGAATACAGAGTCATAAACACATTTATTACAATAAAACAGACTGTACAAATATAAAATAATACTGAGACTGGGCCTCAGAGGGACTGGGCCTCAGAAGGACTGGGCCTCAGGGGGACCGGGCCTCAGGGGGACTGGGCCTCAGAGGGACTGGGCCTCAGAGGGACTGGGCCTCAGGGGACTGGGCCTCAGGACTGGGCCTCAGAGAGACTGGGCCTCAGGGGGACTGGGCCTCAGGGGGACTGGGCCTCAGGAGGACTGGGCCTCAGAGGGACTGGGCCTCAGAGGGACTGGGCCTCAGGGGGACTGGGCCTCGGGGGGACTGGCCTCAGGGGACTGGGCCTCAGGGGACTGGGCCTCAGGGGGACTGGGCCTCAGGGGGACTACATCCACATCTGTGACCTGAACATGTTGTGTTCATTTGGACATTTTTAAAAGAGGCTGAAGTTTAATCTGTGATAGTCGGTTGCACTTCCTTCTCATTTCCTCTTTGCTCCGGTAAAAGTCCTGCGGCCGGCCCATATTTGCCACATGAGGAAGTGGCTTCTTTGATGCATTCTTTATTTTGATGTAAATAAGCGTTCAAAGATCAGTAAAGTTAATTTTTGTCAGAATGAGTTAGACACACCTGGTCTAAGATAAAGGCAGCACTCTGAACAAATGAGACCTCTGTGTACTGTCTGAACTGAATAATGAGACCTCTGTGTACTGTCTGAACTGAATAATGAGACCTCTGTGTACTGTCTGAACTGAAGAAGAAAGAGTTTTACTTCTGATCAGGAGCTGAACGCTGCGCTCTGATTGGCTGAGCTTGAGTGGTTTCACTTTGTTGTTTGTACAAAGACATTTCTTGACCATAACTGCAGCTAAAATGAACATATGTCAACATGAACCATGAGTGGAAGGTTTTATCAGAGGAAGTTTAAAGTTTGTTTTGTGAATAACCTTTAACTCAGCACTTCTCAAAGTGTGGGGCGCGCCCGTTTAGGGGGGCGCCGAATGTCTTCAGGGGGGGCGCGAGGACCAGTGCTGATAAATGCACTTAAAAATACGAGTGGCAGCAGAAAGTACAGAGAACACCGCCTCCACGGTGACAACTCTGCAGCAGCAACACGGACAGGATCCTGTTAAAAGAAAGGCTACTGATGCAGATAAAACAGGAGACGAACGCACCACGTTCGTTGTGATTAATTATTTTGTCGTCATTAACGCAACTCGATGTACACGATGCATGAATGAAAGTGCCCCGCTCTGCTGCGGCGTCCTCTCTCTCTCTCTCTCTCTCTCTCTCTCTCTCTCTCTCTCTCTCTCAGTCTCTCTCTCTCAGTCTCTCTCTCTCGCAGTTATTGAAGTGGACACGAGGAAGAAAGGTCTGCTGTACTGACAGCGGGACAGAGACGAATCTGAGCTCCGTGTGAGTGTTTAAATCGTCCAAAAAGACCTAGAAATGACGGAGTTACGGCTCGTTAAAGACTTCAAACCGAGAACACCTCATGCCCGCGCAGAATCAGCGCTCGATCAGCGGCGATGCGCGAACTTTTACACACGTGTTTGTGATGTTTACTTTGAAAACGTTAAAAACGTGCTCGTTTCACTTCCCACAGTGTATTTAGTGAGCACTGAGCTGGTTTTAACCAGGACTATCCCAGAACTAGACCAGGTTTTCATCAGGACTGAAAATGTTATGTAACTATAGTTCTATGAGTAGCTAAAGCTAAAACCATGAGCTTGGTTTTATACATTCTGATCCTAAAAATATTAAAACTTATGAACACTGGTAATAATATTATGTAAAACTGAGTTTATTCATCGAACTACAAATTAGACATTTTTAAATATAATTTGGTGTTAAAATTATGCTTCTAAACCTAAATACCACAGACAGACATTTTTTTTGTTCTTTTGCAGACGGGGTAGGGGCGCGGGTCATTTTTTCTATTCCAAGGGGGGCGCGGCAAAAAAAGTTTGAGAAGCACTGCTTTAACTTGTTATAAGCACGATAAATCATAATAATACAGCAGTGAGTTTAAAGAAGAGACAGAGCAGTGAAATCAGAAGTGAAACATCTCTGTGTTCAGTAAACCCCAAACAAACTAACCTAACTTTAACCAGCTGTAATAAATACTTTATAAAAGAAATAGTTTTAGATTCAGTAAAAACTCAAAAAGCAGACTTGGATAAAGAGCTTCAGCTGCTCGTGTCTCGTCCGAGGTTCATCTTCGATCCTGCTTCTGTTTGTTGAAGCTGCTGTTTATCTGTCAGAGTCCGGCCGAGATCTGGTCCTGACGCTGGAGTAAACCACGTCTGGGTCCGACCACAGAGCTGAGGAGAGAGAGGTCAGAGGTCAAAGAGGGTCAGAGGTTAAGGGAAGAGAGAGATATTGTTATGATGCTGTTTTGAATCCAGAGCTTGGTAAAAACATCCTTAACCCTTGTGTTATCTGTGAGGTTTTTTCACCCAGTTTAGATTTTTGTTTGTCAGTAAAATACAATTCTTTGATCGTACATGAAACTTGAAGACGTTCACGGGTGGTGCCAGATGTTAAAAATGGCAGCGCCTATAAAAGCGTCTGTTGACAGTTTGAGCCGAGAGGACCAGGCCAGGGACTTTTTCTCACCAGAAAAAAGTTAGAAATATAACATTTCTGTTAACCACTGCTGCGCAAACCTCAACTAGTTTGTTTCCTTTTACTAAATCATTTTAAAGAGATACAGTGTTCTAAAAAAAAAAATCTAATTGTATGGTGCCTACAATGACTCCCCCATAATCTACCACAATTTTCCCCCAAAAATTAAATATGTGTGCAAAAAAACTACAAAAATATAAAGAAGTTGCTCAACATAAACGCAGGTCAGACTGTGTCTAGTGAACGTTTACTACAGAGACTAGATACTGCTGCTGCGGACCTGCGTGAAGTTGACCCCCATTAAACGCAAATCCACACAAAAATTATGTCAATCGTTAGTGCTTCGTTTGTGCTGTTCTGGTTTTAAAAATATGAGCAGTTTTATTTTCGGCCGATGACGTCATTCAGCCTCCAGAATGTTAAATATCGCTCAAAAAACTCTCAACAAATTATATAAATCAATTGTTTTTCGTTTGTACTGTGCATTGTTACTTTTTATTAGCTTATTTAAAAAATAAAGAAATATATATTTTTTGCGGCAATAGTATGACGTCACTTCCGGCCAGCTGTTCGCAGCAGCGTGAGGAAAACTCGTGGAAATCGTAGCAAAACAACAAATGTGACCATCACAGGTGAACTAAAAGTATGTACCAGACTTATATTATAGTTTTTAATGTATACCGCTGCTTTGAGTGAGATTTCCACAAGTTTTCCTCGGGTTAGTGCAGATAGTCTGGTCCGGAGGGACGTAAGTGAGCTGGTTGCCATGGTAACGAGTTTATTTCTGTTGCTAATCGGACCTAAATTGTTATATATATATATATTTTTAGTTTTAACCTTTACCCAAACATTTTTTCTAAACTTACCCATCACCTTAACCCTTTTCCTAAACTTAACCGTTCTTCTAAACTTATTCGTCGTCCCTCTGGACCCTACTATCTAGCATTTACGTTTTCCTCGCGCTGCTGCAGCCGGAAGTGACGTCCCACTATTGCCGCAAAAAATATGTTTATTTATTTTTTTAATTTGCAAATAAAATACTAAATACGCCGAGCACAAACGAAAAACAAATGGTTTATATAATTTGTTGGTGTTTTTTGAGCGATATTTAACATTGTGGAGGCTGAATGACGTCATCGGCCGAAAATAAAACTGCTCATATTTTTAAAACCAGAACAGCACAAACGAAACTTTTAACAGCACAAACCAGCACAAACGAAGCACAAACGAATGACACCATTTTGATCTGTTTTGGTGCTTATTTAAGCTAAATGGGGGCTGGCTGACCCTAATGTGACCTATAAAAGAATCATTAATATCTCAAAAACTAAAGCAGCACAAACAAAGCACAATCGATTGACATAGTTTTTGTGTAGATTTGCGTTTAATGGGGGGCCAACTTCACGGAGGTAGATAACCGCTGCTGCGGGATCATTCAGCGTGAAGCGCACGTGCACGTAAGAGCGTGCACAAGCTTTATGAGCGCTTTTTAAAAATTTTTGTTTTTTTCTTTTTTTGTTTTAAATAAAGTCATATTTGCTTGTTTTAAATGTTCCTTAAACCTGCCGTCCTCTCGTCCTCTCAAGTGTCTCCTGCCTCTGAGTCGTGTTTAAGTGAAGTCTGTCTCACATACGCAACGTCCAAAATAGGGCTGCACGATATTGACAAAAAATCGAATTGAGATTTTTCTGTTTGATATTGCGATTTGATATTTAACATATATATGTGTTTTTCAGTTGAGAATACCATTTTGCAGCAAAATTTTTAACATTGTATGTAAAATATAAAAAATAAACTGCCTTACTAATTTGAAAAGTTTAACTATGCATAGGCTACATTTAGACATTAATACAACTGAAGCTATAACCAAGACTGATTGGCTGTTGTGGACCTTGACACTTCAGTTGGCCTGTATAAGAAGTAACAGTGACTAATGTTTAATTTTGTGTTAGATTTTTGCCTTAAGACAGAAGTATAATTACGCCAGCAGATGGCGCCAACTGCCCCTGCACAGCTCTGATGTCTCAGAGTGACTCCTTATTCATGAGTGGTTTTATTGAATATACACTAGAACTGTCACAAAGCAGTGTTTACAGGCTTTTGTTCAGTCGTGTTGTGCAGTTCAAATACCTGTCACTGTTCTGCTGCTCTGTGTTCACTTTCCATAGTGCGCTGTGTCCAAAAACAATTGTTAAAAAAGTACTGCGTAAGTAAAGAAGGAATATCGATGGCTTTTGTGATTGTCAATATCGCAGTATTGATTCGATGTCGATATATCGTGCAACCCAAATTCAAAATGTGCGGAGAGATACGTAATGTTTCACGTTCAAGATGTTTTTTATAAATCACAAGTTTTACGTAAAAAGCTGCTCCGTACTTTTCGAGGCTCATTTTGTGCGTAAGTAGGCTTTAGAAATGAGACCTGTGTGTAGCCTTTACAAAGATAACAGGAGGGTTAAAGAGAAAGAACAAATGTGTGATGTTTCCTCACCGTCGGGCTCGTCTCTCCGTCGTCTCTTCTTCTTGTCGTTGGGTTTGATGGTCACTTCTCCGTAGGTCACTTCAGCTGGACCTGTGCACAAGACTCAGGTCAGAAAACAAACACAAAAACTAGTGAAGGACCAAAGGCATCGACATGAACTGGCTCTTGTATTGTTTTCAGGGAGTGACATCATCAGAGCGTAACAACGACATCGTCAGAGCGTAACAACGACATCGTCAGAGCGAAACAACGACATCTTCAGAGCGTAACAACGACATCGTCAGAGCGTAACAACGACATCGTCAGAGCGTAACAACGACATCGTCAGAGCGTAACAACGGCATCGTCAGAGCGTAACAACGACATCGTCAGAGCGTAACAACGACATTGTCAGAGCGAAACAACGACATCGTCAGAGCGTAACAACGACATCTTCAGAGCGTAACAACGACATCGTCAGAGCGAAAGAACGACATCTTCAGAGCGTAACAACGACATCGTCAGAGCGTAACAACGACATCGTCAGAGCGAAACAACGACATTGTCAGAGCGTAACAACGACATCTTCAGAGCGTAACAACGACATCGTCAGAGCGTAACAACGACATCGTCAGAGCGTAACAACGACATCTTCAGAGCGTAACAACGACATCGTCAGAGTAACGATGACGCCATCAGAGCGTAACAACGACATCGTCAGAGCATAACAACGACATCGTCAGAGTAACGATGACGCCATCAGAGCGTAACAACGACATCGTCAGAGCGAAACAACAACATCGTCAGAGCGTAACAACGACATCGTCAGAGCGTAACAACGACATCGTCAGAGCGAAACAACAACATCGTCAGAGCGTAACAACGACATCGTCAGAGCGTAACAACGACATCTTCAGAACGTAACAACGACATCGTCAGAGCGTAACAACGACATCGTCAGAGCGAAACAACGACATCTTCAGAGCGTAACAACGACATCGTCAGAGCGAAACAACGACATCTTCAGAGCGTAACAACGACATCGTCAGAGTAACGATGACGTCGTCAGAGCGTAACAACGACATCGTCAGAGTAACGATGACGTTGTCAGAGCGTAACAACGACATCTTCAGAGCGTAACAACGACATCGTCAGAGTAACGATGACGCCATCAGAGCGTAACAACGACATCGTCAGAGCGTAACAACGACATCGTCAGAGCGAAACAACAACATCGTCAGAGCGTAACAACGACATCGTCAGAGCGAAACAACGACATCTTCAGAACGTAACAACGACATCGTCAGAGTAACGATGACGTCGTCAGAGCGTAACAACGACATCGTCAGAGCGTAACAACGACATCGTCAGAACGTAACAACGACATCGTCAGAGTAACGATGACGTCGTCAGAGCGTAACAACGACATCTTCAGAGCGTAACAACGACATCTTCAGAGCGTAACAACGACATCTTCAGAGCGTAACAACGACATCGTCAGAACGTAACAACGACATCGTCAGAGTAACGATGACGTCGTCAGAGCGTAACAACGACATCGTCAGAACGTAACAACGACATCGTCAGAACTTAACAACGACATCGTCAGAACTTAACAACGACATCGTCAGAACGTAACAACGACATCGTCAGAGCGAAACAACGACATCGTCAGAGCGTAACAACGACATCGTCAGAGCGAAACAACAACATCGTCAGAGCGTAACAACGACATCGTCAGAGCGAAACAACGACATCTTCAGAACGTAACAACGACATCGTCAGAGTAACGATGACGTCGTCAGAGCGTAACAACGACATCGTCAGAGCGTAACAACGACATCGTCAGAACGTAACAACGACATCGTCAGAGTAACGATGACGTCGTCAGAGCGTAACAACGACATCTTCAGAGCGTAACAACGACATCTTCAGAGCGTAACAACGACATCTTCAGAGCGTAACAACGACATCGTCAGAACGTAACAACGACATCGTCAGAGTAACGATGACGTCGTCAGAGCGTAACAACGACATCGTCAGAACGTAACAACGACATCGTCAGAACTTAACAACGACATCGTCAGAACTTAACAACGACATCGTCAGAACTTAACAACGACATCGTCAGAACGTAACAACGACATCGTCAGAACGTAACAAGACATCGTCAGAGCGAAACAACGACATCGTCAGAGCGTAACAACGACATCGTCAGAGCGTAACAACGACATCTTCAGAGCGTAACAACGACATCTTCAGAGCGAAACAACGACATCTTCAGAGCGTAACAACGACATCGTCAGAGCGTAACAACGACATCGTCAGAGCGTAACAACGACATCTCAGAGCGTAACAACGACATCTTCAGAGCGTAACAACGACATCGTCAGAACTTAACAACGACATCGTCAGAACGTAACAACGACATCGTCAGAACGTAACAACGACATCGTCAGAGCGTAACGACATCGTCAGAGCGTAACAACGGCATCGTCAGAGCGAAACAACGACATCGTCAGAGCGTAACAACGACATCGTCAGAGCGTAACAACGACATCGTCAGAGCGTAACAACGACATTGTCAGAGCGAAACAATGACATCTTCAGAGCGTAACAACGACATCGTCAGAGCGAAACAACGACATCGTCAGAGCGAAACAACGACATCGTCAGAGCGTAACAACGACATCGTCAGAGCGAAACAACGACATCGTCAGAGCGTAACAACGACATCGTCAGAGCGAAACAACGACATCGTCAGAGCGTAACAACGACATCGTCAGAGCGTAACAACGACATCTTCAGAGCGTAACAACGACATCTTCAGAGCGAAACAACGACATCTTCAGAGCGTAACAACGACATCGTCAGAGCGTAACAACGACATCTTCAGAGCGTAACAACGACATCGTCAGAGTAACGATGACGCCATCAGAGCGTAACAACGACATCGTCAGAGCGAAACAACAACATCGTCAGAGCGTAACAACGACATCGTCAGAGCGTAACAACGACATCTTCAGAACGTAACAACGACATCGTCAGAGTAACGATGACGCTGTCAGAGCGTAACAACGACATCGTCAGAGCGAAACAACGACATCGTCAGAACGTAACAACGACATCGTCAGAACGTAACAACGACATCGTCAGAGTAACGATGACGTCGTCAGAGCGTAACAACGACATCGTCAGAGCGACAACGACATCCAAGCTAACAACGACATCGTCAGAGTAACCGCATCTCAGAGCGTACCGACAGTCAGAGCGTAACAACGACATCTCATCCAGAGCGTAAACAACGACATCGTCAGAGCGTAACAACAACGACATCTGTCAGAGCGTAACAACGACATGTCAGGTCGAGACTCGTCAGACGTAACAACGACATCGTTCAGAGGTCGTAACAACGACATCGTCAGAGGCCGAAACAAACAACATCGTCAGAGGTACAACGACAGTCAACGCGAGAACAACGACATCGTCAGGTCATGGCGATAACAACCGACATCGTCAGGAGTGATCGTCAGAGCTAACAACGACATCGTTCAGACGTAACGACATGTCATACGAGCGTCGTCAGAGCGTAACAACGACATCGTCAGAGCGTAACAGATTGAACGTAACACATCGTCAGAGCGAAACGCGAACTAACAACACATCGTCAGAGCGTAACAACGACATCGTCAGAGCGAAACAACGACATCGTCAGAGCGAAACAACGACATCGTCAGAGTAACATGACGCAGAGCTAACAACGACATCGTCAGAACGTAAGAA
>CM076396.1:30414295-30426193 GCA_038363315.1 Mugilogobius chulae
TTTTCCTTTCCCGGTGCTCGCTCCTCCGCTTAACAGGCGGCTCTCATAACAGCCAATAACATCACACTTTCACACACAGTCCTTCTCTGATTGGCTTTTCCTCTAACTTTTACTGCGCGCACAAGCATAGTTTAAATCAGGGGTGCTCAATACATCGATCGCGAGCTACCGGTAGCTCTCAGAGGCAGGAGGAGTCGATCGCGAAGCCCTGCCTGGTTATGTGAAGCTTAGTGTCTTTTGTACAAATGAAGAGAATATTGCGCTGATGTGATCCACTGTGAGCTACAAAAGCGCGAGTCTTTTTTATGACCGCTTCAGCGGGACAGCTTGGTTTTTTAAGGTGCTATTATGCATTTTCGCCTGTTCTGCTTTTGGCACGGTGCCCGTTCTGCTACGCGCTCCACAACTAACCGCTGGGACACGGAGCGCAGGAGGTCCGGAGCCGAGACTCACGAGTATACACGCGCTCCACATCCAACCGCGGGGACACGGAGCGCACGAGGTCCAGAGCCGAGACTCACGAGTATACACGCGCTCCACATCCAACCGCGGGGACACGGAGCGCACGGGTTCCGGAGCCGAGACTCACGAAACACGCACTCTCTGTAATGTTCCGAACTCAAAGCCACAACACACTCCACATGTCTATACAGCCGTGAAATACAAGCGCCCCAAACCAGACAGACGCAGCTACGACTCCGAGCGCTCCTCAACCAACAGCGGAGAAACGAAGCTCACGCGCTTTAAAGCGGACACACACACAAACCTCACACTTTCTGCAGCCAACAGCGGAGACACCCAGAACACTTACTTGAAACAGGGACAAAGAAAAGCCGCGGGAGGAAACAGGTAGAGCCAGAACAAATCCTCACGAGTTTGTTTTTAATGCGAGCCAAAGCTGACTTCAAGCCCCTCCCCTGACCGTTACCATGGTGATCAAAACCAGAGTTATTAGACACAGTCGAGGTTAGAATGAAGTTAAACACTAGAAAACAACTAGATTTTGATTTGTCAGAATAATTAGCTTCATTGTTTTCTTCCAGATTATTTTACAGGTTTAAAAATCCTACATGTTAATTCTTCTAATGAATGTATTCAAGTAAAATTAAGTTCTTGTATTATACAACTGATGTTTAATTAAAAAAACAAAATCTTATAATAAAATCTTATAATTTTAATTAATGAATAATCGATAGGTAGATCTTTGGGCCTTGCCTCAACTAAAGTAGATCGCGAGCTGGAAAAGTGTGAGCACCATTGGTTTAAATGGACAGATCTCAATTTTGAACATAGGCGCTGTCGCATCGACCTGTCTTTCACTCTCTTCTCTCTCTCTCTCAGCGCAGTCATTTATACTTGGGTTTGGTCACTCGGAGCCGTTGGGCTGCTGCTCTGTCCACTGCCCTGAGAGATCATGGTTTAATTCACGTCTGTGCTCAATGCAGAGCGGGAAGATCAAGTCATAATTGCATCATGAATCGACTGCAGCTCCTGTGTTGATGACGTCACATCATGAATGAAACCAACAGCGCACTCACGTAGAAGCAAAGCAAAAGAATCCAATATCGCGCTGAGAAACAAACAGCACGCTGAAATTAAGATACCGCGCAGTGCTATCATTTTGAGCGCGCAGTGAAAGAAAAACAGCGCGCGCAGACAGAGCCTACGTGCGCTGTCAGAAGTTTGCGCTCATTTTCAATTTATACGCTCTCAATTCTTGTTACTGCGCGCAATGATGTTCTCTACGCACGCTCAAGTTAAGGATAGCTGCCTGACGCCATACAGGAGGCGCTCACACATACACACACACCAGCAGGATGCGCTCTCACCTGCAGCAGCAGCAGTTCTTCTCACAGTGACGTCGGCGTACGTCACATCTGCAGCTCCAGGATCAGAACCTGAAAAAGAACCAGGACTCAGGTAAACCAGGACTCAGGTAAACCAGGACTCAGATAAACCAGGACTCAGGTAAACCAGGACTCAGGTAAACCAGGACTCAAGTAAACCAGGACTCAGGTAAACCAGGACTCAGGTAAACCAGGACTCAGGTAAACCAGGACTCAGGTAAACCAAGACTCAGATAAACCAGGACTCAGGTAAACCAGGAGTGAAGCGAGGAGTTCTGAGTGTGCATCTATACTAAACTTCATAGTACTTAAGAAAAACGTAATAAACTTTTTCTGGTTCAAAGCGCTTTCAAGAAATACTTTTGAACCAGAAAAGTCATATTGAGCAATTTTAACCCTCACGTCCCTAATCTGTTCAAGCTTTTTACTCTACGTTTTTAACGGCTGTAAATTTAAAATACACTCAAGGAAAAAGGAAACGCAACTCTCAGTTTTGGGGTTTAGGGGCTAGAATAATTGTATTTTTGAGATCCACCTGTTTCATATGAACCCTACATCCATTTCTAATCCTCAGACCAACTCTTGCAGCGTTTACACATTTTCAGTCCAATAACAAACCAAACAATAGAACAACCCCCAAACCAGTCGTGACAGAGTTTCATCAGACTGTCAATAGTTCACTGACCCCCGCTGGCCCTGGACAGAGGTTATTCAGCCTCATGGATCCATCAGCAGTAGTGTCTGAGTTCATCCATTCTTCCAGTGTCTCATGTGGTGGAATAGCGTCAGCGCGGAGGCCATTCCGGATTGTTCTGTTCTACACTGGCCTGTGGTGTGTCCCAATGGTCTGGGCTGTGGACCTGGTGGAGGCTGAACCTGTCACGGAGATGTGCGGGGGGGCGGTTGGTCTTGTGCAGCGGTGGTTACACGGGGCCACCAGTACGAGGGCGGTCGTTACACGGGGCCACCAGTACGAGGGCGGTCATTACACGGGGGCCACCAGTACGAGGGCGGTCGTTACACGGGGGCCACCAGTACGAGGGCGGTGGTTAGGGTTAGGGTCCATAGCTCCATCCCTCTCTGGTTGAGACAATCGTGTGTTTTTGGCTTCATTCTGGTGCCTTTTATAGAGAAGACTTGAGCACAGTTAACCAGCGCTAAAAGTCAACTCTGAGTTTCAAACATGAGTTTGTGTGAATAAACAACTAATATTTCATAACTTTGCAGTGGCCTATATGTTGTGTTTGGGGGTCGCAAAGGCCTACAGTTATTTTGTGTTTTGTGTCCATGTGTAGCTCACACACGGTGGAGTTCATGTTTGTTTTGTAAAACTGTAGTTTGTACAGAAGCTTTACAAACCTGACTGTCGTCGTTTGAAGATGAACAGGACCAGTCCAGAACCAGCACCAGGAGAAGAACACCGCCCACAGCGAACATTACAATCTGAGAGGAACTAACAGGTCCTGAAGAAGAAAAAGTAGAGGAGCTAGGAGACAAGGAGGTAGGAGACGAGGTGGTAGGAGCTGTTGTGGGCGGGACTGAAAAAGAGAGAAATTATTGACTGTTTTTAAAGGTTTATGTGCTGTAGATTAATGATGAATGTATAATATAATGTCAGGTGACAGAGAGCAGAAACTTTAACAACTCTAAAGACAAAGGCTCAAGTCACACTGCAGGGTCGCATTCACAATTCAGACTTTTTCATGCGCAAACAGCTCAGCTCTTGAAATGTTGAAATATCAGGATTTTCTGTGTCAGCAATACTTAAACTTGTCTGTGCCCAAGAGCTCCTAAAATGCACCAGAATAATGGCAGGAAATAACATCTGTTTTTTCAAATTTTCGGGGGGAGGATCCCCAGACCCCCTGCTAAAAACGTTTTCCTTCCACTTTCAAAACCACTGTGACGCCCAGGTATCCAGTTTGATACTAGCGTTGATACTAAAAAAGACCAGTTTACTCTAAATGCTTTCTTTGCATCTAGTGAAACTAAACGTGGCATTATGGCCTGCCACCTGAGGAGCCGCTTCTCATTGGCTGTGGACGCTGGCTGTCAGGACCAAGCCCCGGTGATCAAAGATGGCGGGCGCTGTGCGTCAATGGCTTTTGCTCACTGGCGTTCGTTGCCAATATGGCCGTTAGCTTTAGCCTTTTGCTAGGTGCTCTACAGGCTATGGAACATGCACAGTTGTGTTCCTCCGTAACTCCCCCCGCGAAGAGCAGGACGAGCTCGAGCCGAGTGAATCAGAAAGAAGCCGAAAGCTCACATGTGACCGTTCTGACCAATCAGAGCGGCAGTTACAGTGTTAGCAGCGGTAGCCGAAGCTAAAGCTTAAAAAGCTGTTTTATACGAAACTAAAACCTTTTGAACCGGAACAAAGTTTATGATGTGAATCTAGGTAAGAATCGCCGCAAAATCCGTCAGTTTTTAAATCTGTAGAAGCTGTTTCTGCTGAACATGGGCGGTTTGTGTTTGCATTGCGCTATAGGGAAAAAATCCTTTCAGCCTGTAGAGGCATTTTCCCGCTGCAGTACCAATGGAGCGGCCACTGGGGCTGATTTACAACAGCTGCAAGCAGCAATACTGTATCCAGATATTATAATAGATCCATGGTCAGGACATAGAAGTGCCTGTCTCCTAGCTGTTCTCCCTTTGACCTTCCGTTTCAAACAGTTCGACGCTGTGTTGAGCAGACGGGCTCGAGCTTGACATCACTACTCTTCGCCTCAAGAGCCTGTGCGGGCGTTTATTTGGTAACGCACTGGTAACGCACAACTTGCCCCAAACCTTAACATTGCTTGAGGAAAATGTAGAGCATGGCCTAATTGCTCCACTGTGTCGACCTATACAGACTGTAGACTGGATCACATTAAAAGACTCAGATTAAGCCTGAAACACTTCAATAAATTGTTTACTTAATCTTCTCTCCTCTGACTCCTCCCCTCTCCTCTGACTCCTCCCCTCTCCTCTGACTCCTCCCTCTCCTCTGACTCCTCCCTCTCCTCTGACTCCTCCCCTCTCCTCAGTGATACCTGTGACTTGGAGCCTTCTCTTCTCTGACTCTTCTCTCTGGACTTTGTCTTTGCAGATGTATTCTCCTTCATGTTCCTTGGACACAGTGATGTTCCACTCGAGGCCTTTGTGAACCTCTTTTCCGTCTTTCAGCAGAACCGGACTCAGAGGTTTGGACCTTACACGACATCTGAGTGTGATGTTACTTCCTGTTTGTACAGGAAGTGCAGGACTGTCCAGGATCAGGTTTCTGTCTGAAAAGAGAAACAGTGTAATTATTCTTTGAATTGTTGGTTCAGAGTTAAATTATTTGTTTCCTCTTTGTAATGAAAGTTTAATTGTGTTGTAACTCAGGGGTGAAGGAAGTCAAAGACACGTCATGACAGTTATGATTATTAAAATGGATCAAATAAACAGCTGTGGCCTTAGTTTAACTTCAGTTCAATGAACATCTAGAGTTTCTACTACTTTTATTACATGTCACTGAAATCATTTAAAACATATTTATAATCTTAACTTTTTAGATGCATGTTGAAGAATCACTGAAGTGTGACATGTGACAGACAGGGGGCGCTGTACCTGTGACAGTGAGGAGGCGCTGTGGGCTCCTTCCTCCTGCTGCAGACTCACACCAGTACAGACCAGAGTCTAAGGAGGAGGGTCCATACAGGATACATTTGAAATCATCTGAACCTTCACTCCCAAAGTCTTTCTCACAGCTCTGGACCTGATCAAATCCTGTCCTGGTCCTCTTTACTCTCCACTTAGGCTCACAGGTCAGCTGGATGTCCACTCTAGTGAAGAACTGGTCTGAGTCTGGCCTCACCCTCAGAGTCTCTGAGGACAAGAGAGAAGTTTAGACTAAAGACGTCAGAACCAGAGCAGCTCAGTCTGACTTAAATTGTCCAAATTCAAACTCAATTTTAGCATCTGGTGTTTAAAAGTGAGAACAAGCTCTGCATAAAATAACAACACAATTTCATTTATAAGTTTATTTTGGTCAGTCTCCAGTGCAGCTGCTGTTTGAGCCTGAATGACTCTAGATTTAGCACATTTCAGGTTTTGACAATTCTGCAAAAACTGGAGCTAAGTGAGGAAAAATAGATAATAAAAAAACAATGGAGCCCAAATGCAAGTCGTCGTAAAATGTTTGAACTTTTTGGAGAATGGGCAAACCAGTCTCCCGGTTATGAGCAGTATCCTGGTAGTTATGAGCAGTGTCCTGGTGGTTATGAGCAGTATCCTGGTGGTTATGAGCAGTGTCCTGGTGGTTATGAGCAGTATCCTGGTGGTTATGAGCAGTCTCCTGGTAGTTATGAGCAGTATCTTGGTGGTTATGAGCAGTCTCCCGGTGGTTATGAGCAGTGTCCTGGTGGTTATGAGCAGTCTCCTGGTGGCTATGAGCAGTGTCCTGGTGGTTATGAGCAGTCTCCTGGTGGTTATGAGCAGTGTCCTGGTGGTTATGAGCAGTCTCCTGGTGGTTATGAGCAGTGTCCTGGTGGTTATGAGCAGTATCCTGGTGGTTATGAGCAGTATCCTGGTGGTTATGAGCAGTGTCCTGGTGGTTATGAGCAGTGTCCTGGTGGTTATGAGCAGTGTCCTGGTGGTTATGAGCAGTCTCCTGGTGGTTATGAGCAGTGTCCTGGTGGTTATGAGCAGTCTCCTGGTGGTTATGAGCAGTGTCCTGGTGGTTATGAGCAGTGTTCCTGGTGGTTATGAGCAGTATCCTGGTGGTTATGAGCAGTGTTCTGGTGGTTATGAGCAGTGTCCTGGTGGTTATGAGCAGTATCCTGGTTATGAGCAGTGTCCTGGTGGTTATGAGCAGTCTCCTGGTGGTTATGAGCAGTATCCTGGTGGTTATGAGCAGTGTTCCTGGTGGTTATGAGCAGTATCCTGGTGGTTATGAGCAGTGTCCTGGTGGTTATGAGCAGTATCCCGGTGGTTATGAGCAGTCTCCTGGTGGTTATGAGCAGTATCCTGGTGGTTATGAGCAGTGTTCCTGGTGGTTATGAGCAGTATCCTGGTGGTTATGAGCAGTGTCCTGGTGGTTATGAGCAGTATCCCGGTGGTTATGAGCAGTCTCCTGGTTATTAGCAGTCTCCTGGTGGTTATGAACAGTGTCCTGGTTATGACAATATTCTGGATGTATTGTTTCCATGAGCTCAATATTCATGTTCCTGTTCACATGTGACTCCGATGGATTTTTAGACTGGTAACTATGGCAACAACGACACGAATATGGCAAGGAACTAACCATGTAAAAACTTTGTTAACTTATGGGTTTTTAACATGTTTCCAGCAACATAATGACAAAATCCAATTAAATAAGAACATCAGAATGTAGTTACTTTCAAGTTTTATAATGACGACACATTACAAAAATAAATAAACTAAAAAACTAATAAATAAATGAGTGTCATTGGTATAGGCTCCGACTTTGACTTTGACTTCACTATATCTGAGAGCAGCTCAAAATCTGAACAGCTGTTTTGTAGCCTTTCTTTGTGTAATGATAGATCCTGTGTGCTGTATCACAAAATGATCTGACAAAAAAATGTTTTTATATGTTCAAGTAAAAAAATAATGATTCAGTTTTTGAAGTCTGACTCTGTCATTACATGAAATATTCAAACTATATTTTTGGAGTTGGTAGAAGAGAGTGTTAAGAGTATTTACACATTATAACTACTGTCTCTCTTGAAGCTAGTTTTGCGCTGGAGCTAGCTTTAGCATTAGCATTAGCACATTTAGCAGCTCAGGGCTGTTGTCACAAACTCACCTGTAATAAAAGTCAACTTGAGGAGTATTCATGATACATTAAGTAAATTACTTTGTATAATAAGTCAAATTATTAAAGAATTTAGTTTAGTAAAGTTTAAAATTGTGAGAATAATTCAATAATTTGTCATTTTTAATTTTGTAGAATTTTATAGAGTTATTAGATGGTATTGAAGCTATATATATATATATATATATATATATATATATATATATATATATATATATATATATATATATATACAAACATCCTATATTTTATTTATTTTTTTTTTATTTAAGTTACAGAATTCTCAAGTTTTGGATGTATTTCTTAAGTGCAACAAATATTATTAGGCAGTACAGCAGTTTTTATCATTTAAAACGACTGTAAACATGTTATTGTGCTACATTTTTCAATAAATAACATTTGTGGCACAATTTCTATTCATGTTTCAGAGCAGGGGTGTCCAAACTTTTTTGGCAGTGGGCCGCATTTTGAAACTTTTATGGAGCCAAGTAATACACGGCTTTGAGTGAATCGTTCAACATTTTGTAATTAACACTTTTAAAGTGAACCCTGACTATAATCACATGTTTACCCCAAAACACTTATAATCTCATCACTTATATAAATACAGGACAAATACCTTGGAAGTAGTTGTAGTTTTATTAAAATTGTGTTTTAAGAAATTACAGGGAGCTGCCATTTTGCTTTGGGTATGACATCAAATGGTTGTCTCTTCTGGTGGTTGTCAAGGTAACAGCCTAGGGAGCAACTATGGCAGGAGCAACCATGGCAACAACCATAAGCGTTATATATTTGTTTGCAATTTATTTTAGTAAACATGACCTGTACTAACATTTAAGCCATATTTATCTTCATATTCAGGGATCCCTTTAATAGGGCATTAAACATTCATAATGGGTTTCAAAATGCATTAGAATGTTTGTTGTTTCAACTAATAGCTGTAGAATAATTAGTCAAATTTGACAATAAAAACTAGACCTTTGTAATTGTGGCAAATCTGGCAGGAAGTCTGGAGGCCAAAGAAAATTGGTCCCCGGGCCGCAGTTTGGTCATGCCTGTTTCAGAGTTTTCATGAATTGCATTATTTCAGAGTGATAAGTTAATAAATTGATGTTTTTATCGTTTCACTAAAATAAAAAATGAAATGTTGTCATGAGTAGGGCTGGGTATTGCCAAGAGCCTTCCCATACGATACATATCCCGATACAGAGGTCACGATACGATACGTATCCCGATACAGAGGTCACGATACGATACATATCCCGATACACGTATATGCTGATATAATTTCCTCAATATGTCATGTATCAAGTGTCAAATGCAGAGGAATTGTATTTTCAAACTACTCTTTATGTTAGACACAAGTGTCTTACAAATAAGTCTTGTTCAGCTCAATAGTTTCAGCCGTAAAGCTGCAGTCCAGGTTCACAAGTGTCAATTATATTAATTTAAGTATGACGATACGTATCCCGATACACCTCCCTATAACGATACACGTATTGCCAATGAGCTTGTCACGATATATCCCCGTATCGATACATTGAGTACAGCCCTGGTCATGAGTTTGTCAAAGACATTCATTCATATTTAAGAGATGTTCTGTGATCATAAATGTTACAATGTCAGATTATCATTTTGCTCAAAATTAGAATATATTATTATAAAATAATTCAAATGTAATGTTCTAACACAGTGACAGGCTGGTTATGGTTCAGTTGTCACAAGGTCACAGTGTCTGTTAAACTGTTTGTTTGTCTTTACTGAAGTTTTCTACATAAATGACATGACAGACATTTTGAAGCCCAGACATGTCTCTTTCATTTGGTTTAGTTTTTATAAATGTTTGACCTACAGATCTAAAGATATGGTCCTGAATCTAAAAAGTGTGACAACATGCCCTGGTCTCCCTACAACTGTAACACGACACGAGTTTCAAGAAAAAAGAAAAAAAATTAAGCTAGTTTTTTTATTTATTTGGCAGGTTTTGAGGTTTTTATTTGGCTAGATTTTATCCTTGGACCTGGCAACCCTGTGACTGTGACGATGCATCTGAGCTGAACCAGATTCAGTTTGAATTAAAGCTGATTTAGTGTGTTTGGATGTGGCGTGAACACAACTTTAGTAACTTAATGAACAGTCTAAAGTGTGAAGACTCACCTCCCGACACGGCGACGAGCAGAAACTCACAACTGTAAATGTGAAGAAGAGAAAAGTGTGGCGTTAGCATCAGGCTAAAGAACTCAAGGCAAAATCCCATTCACTTATGCTACAAATGTTAGCATCAGAGAAACTCACAGAGAAAAGACAGATTCAGCTTCATTCCAAAGCCGGGTCTAAACTAGGTCTAAATCTGGACTAATCTCAGTCTGGAGCAGGTCTGAAGCAGGACTAAAGCAGGACTAGTCTAAGTCTAGCCCGGGTCTAAAACAGAAGTGGGCAGTGGACGGCAGGAGCAGGAAAGAGGAAGGAAATGTGATGTTAAAAAAGAGGTGTAAAAGCAGAAGTTTGACTCTCATCTGTTCTTAACTTTGAGACAAACTGTGGTCCTTATATGGTCAGTGTGAAAAGTAAAACGCTGCCTCTGACCTTTGACCTGCGCGCTCACTGTCATGTTTAAGTCTAAATCAGATCTACGTTTGAGTTTGTGCTAATGCTAACTGTCACTGCTACAAAACCAATCGAACTTAAAGATGTTGTGTCTCTGTTTAAAGCTGTGTTGTTAAGTCCTTCTTCACTGTAACCGAGGGAAGTAGGGGTGCAGGAGGGGAAAGTGCTCCCCCTGCTGTGTTTCCAGCTGCCAGCTGATAAAAAAAAAACAAAAAACGCCCACCACAAACAAAACCCACACAAAGAAGGAAAACACCCGTTTAAAGTGACAGGAACCATACTTTTCTCCAGAGTTGCCAAGGCTCTGTCCAATATTCACACTACACACTACACACTACACACTACACTGAAGTGTGTCAAGTGTGCACTTGCACAAGTGTGCAGGACAGGTAAATGTAAGAAATGGGACAGTCCACAGCCACAGCTCACTTTAGTTTGGATCATTTACTGATTTTGTCTAAAACAAACAGACCAGTGCTGTGGATGACAGTGGATTTATATATTTATATTATTAAAAGCTATTTTGTTAATATTATATTTTGTTTTACATATTTTACATTCATACAGACATATTTTGAGCTGTATTAAATTCATTTGATTGTATTTACTTTGATTTCTGGATATTATTCAATATTTGTTATATTTTTACGTTACTGTCTCTTTAAGAGAGAGAGAGCTGTCGCTCTGGTGGTCAAACGAACTTATTTTATTTTATTTTATCTTTCATTAATAATAAATCATACTGTGTACAATTATATTTACTAAACAAAATTACAACTGTACAATTATTACACAACCTAAATAAAATCAAACTAACTGACATCGTCATTTTGTCCACGCAGCAAAGAACTCTGGGTAATACACTTCCATGTGGGCGTCGCCAAGTGCAGATAAAGGGCGTGAAGAGGGCGGGGCTAAAGGGACGTCCTACGCACTCCCCCCCCACAGCGGGAACGTGCTTCTGAGGGCCACAAGGGTGGAAGGTGGATACAGGGCCTGAGTCGACTTCTGTATAGCGACTCGAGGTTTCTTTTTTTGTAAAGTCGCTTGTGAATTTTAACTGTCGCGGGTTTTTGGGGCTCGCTCCTGACGTCATAAACAAGATTTTTTAGCAAAATTGAGTCAAAAAAGAACTCACTAATGACAGAAATATTGACTTTTAGCATATTTTCACACTTTAAATCCTTTATTAATGATCAATAGTTTTTAACGTCAGAACCATTCACTTTAGTTCTGCTGTGACATATACTGTTATTATTTGATTATTTAATTACTTTTTTTCTTGAGGGTCTGAAGTCGCTTGTTCGGGGCTTTTTTTTCAAAGGTTAGGTCGCTTGTTGCTCTGAAAATCTGGCAACCCTTCTTTTCTCCTGTTAGACTATAAACACTTTATTGTGTTATTTATTGTGATGCTGATGTTTGATACAGAGAGGCTGAACTCACAGGACTCTCTCTATCCTCTCTCTTTCCTCTCTCCCTCTCTCTCTCTCTCCTCTATCCTCTCTCTCCCTCTCTCTATCCTCTCTCTCCTCTCTCCTCCTCTCTCCTCTCTTCCTCTCTCCTCTCTCCTCCTCTCTCTCTCCTCTCTCCCTCTCTCTCTCCTCTCTCCTCTCTCTATAATCCTCTCTTCTCGCTCTCTCCTCT
>CM076396.1:30439048-30501680 GCA_038363315.1 Mugilogobius chulae
TCTTAAAAATAAATCATTGTTCAGCTCAATAGTTTCAGCCTGAAAGCTGCAGTCCAGGTTCAGAAGAGTAAGATATAAGAGTTTAAGTCTCCTGACACACCTCCCTGTAACGATACACATATTGCCAATGAGTTTGTCACGATATATCCTGATATCGATACAATGAGTTCAGCTAGGGTGACCAGACTTTCAGAATTTAAAACACTTGGACACACACTCAAATTAAAAAAAAAAAAAGTACCGATAAGCACGTTTATTCTCATGCCTTAGTCCATTCACACTCATGTATATTCTCTAAAACCTTTGTCAGTCCAAATTAAAGCATTTGTTGTTGTGTTTTGGTTATTTTCGAGAATGGTTTTGTCTGGTTTGACAAATAAAATAACGATATATTCCTTTCTTCATCGCTGGGAAGTGTCAAAGTGATTAAAAATCAGGACAACTGGGACATGTCTTGTGTAAAATTGGGACAAATCAACAGTTTTGGATACATTTGCTGGGACATGTGACTAGGACATAAAATAGGGACTGCCCCAGGACAATAGGGAGGTCTGGTCACCCTGAGTACAGCCCTAATGCGGAGCAGCCGAGGTGGTGTGAATGTGCCAAAGACGACCCAAACAAACAGCAGGAGTCACGACTATTACTGCGAACATCACGTGTCAAAGTGATTCTAAACACGACACCCAGCAGTATTTAACTACATTATAAAGTTCATTACAGATATAAGTTTTAGTGATGTTTATCAGCTTCAGTCGACAGGCCTCTACAAACCTCCTGACCCTCATCCAGAGGTCCTGAAGCACGGCTGGTCATCTATGTTATGTTCATCATGCAGGACTTTGTTATGGTACGTTCACATATAACGCGAACGGGCGTACGCGTCCCATGTAAGGCCCCAAACCCACCGCAAGCGTAAAACGCGCGTAAAACACTCTACGCGAGCAGAAAATGCCTCGCGTTTGCACGCGTATTTTTAGACAGCAGCCAAAGTCAATGAGAGCGGCTCCACTGTCCGCGTATGGCGCGCGTAGGGAGCAGCACGTCACACGCGCGCAGAACGCTCAAAATAGAATCCAACCTATTTTTTGACGCTTCACGCGAGCGTACGCGCGTATTTCAGCCAAAATACATAGAAAGTTTGCATTTTCTGTACGATATTTCCCTCAAAATGATTTATAAAAGTGAATTGCATTAAATTATTGATTGTGCTCATTGTATAGCTCATTGTTTTTGTGAGACGGTGACATTTGGGCTTTCCAGCTGACGTCCGAAAGTAGTCCCGGTGATTGTCTGGATCATAGGCTGTATATCAGTCTATGATGATTTTCTCCGCAGAAAGACACGTGAACTCAGTGCTGCTCCAAAAGGTAAAGTGCCAACAAGTTTTATCTTCGACTTGTAGGAGCCAAGACGCTGCTACTTCGCTCCCTCTCCTCTCGCTTTCTCCTTCTGTCTATCTCTCTCTCTCTCCCTCTCTCTTTCCCTCTCTCTCGCTTTCTCCTTCTGTCTATCTCTCTCTCGCTTTCTCCTCCCTCTCTCTCTCGCCCCCCTCTCTCTCGCTTTCTCCTTTCTCTCTCGCATTCTCTTCTCTCTCTGTCGCTTTCTCCCTCTCCTCACGCTTTCTCCCTCTCTCTCTCTCACTCTCTTTCTTTCTCTTCTTTCTCCTCTCTCTCTCTCTCTCTCTCATTCATACGTGCTCGCATGTCTGTTTTCCTTCCTCCTGTAGGCTGTATTTACAAACATTTTCGTCACATCACTTTTTTTTTGTCCCTTCCAGTGGCGCCAAGAAACTCCCTTTACAATTCTACTACAGTAGGAACACTTCAGTTCAATATTTAGGTGCATTTTCCATCAGAATTCAGTTGAAATAACTCGTTAAATATGATTTTGTGGTTGCAACAGAGGCGCGCAAGCCGGGCGACAGCTCGTTGTTGTAGCTGGCAGTGGGGCCGCTTATGCGTAGACGCACGTATGTGGTTACGCGAGCTTACGTGCGTAAACGCTGCAGCGTGCGGTGGGTTTGGGGCCTAAAGTCTATGTAGACGCGCGAAGAGTAGCGTTTTCAGCGTTGCGAAGCGTCTCACACTGGCGGCGCGGCGCGGTGTTCACTGTGGAGCGTTTCAAACGAGCGTCTAGTGCGACCACGAGCGAGCAGTGGGCAGGGCCTGCGAGTGGTAGAAGCAGAGCAGTCGCTGTGAATGTACACGCCCCCGACTGGACGTGGCGGCAGCAATGTGAGCAGGTGCAGCAGCGAGCCGAGCAGCGAGGAGGAGACGCTCGTTCACGCTGTAAGCAACAGGAAAGTAGGCTACGACACATCATCTCTCCTCTACAGAGACGGACAAACAAAGACATAGTTTGGAGACAATCAGCGCCACGCTGGACAGCCAGGTAAATGTTTATTTAGGCCACCAGGCTGTAGGGTTTAAGCGTTCATAATAATAGCACACCCTAGAATATTTAGACCCATAGTCCACTTGGTCCGTTTTAAAAGAATACAGTGATGTTTCAATTATAGGCTATTGAAACTGAATCAAGTTAAACACGTTTTGTATTTGGAAATCGGTAAAAAGAATTAGAGTCTCAATACGTGCATGAACGTAACTTGTATGAAAAATATAGCCTATGTTTTTTATCCGGTACAGTTTGATAGCAAGGCTGCAGCCCAATTATCGTACATGAGCAAATATAATGCCATTCATGATAATCATTTATGCACCTAGAAGTAAGAAACGAAAAATGTAACGTGAACAGAACTGTTCATACTCGCACAAGACGTAGCCTACTCGACCTCTACACGTGGCCTGCATCAGTAAATCGCTTGTTCCTCTGTGATTGATAGGTTTATGAACAGAGGAAAAGTTATTTTTTAGCTATGTATTTCATAATTTTCATTTGGTTCCGTTTGCCTCAATCCATAAATTAAGAGCGCATGATGGCTAGACCAGCTGTCATAATATTATATAATCTTACATTTACGTGTAAAGACACATTATTTTTTTATTCAATCCCTTCGCATTAGGCCTATATTCACATAAACAACTCTTGGCCATTATTTGTGCACAGGCGGCAGGTTTGCGGTTGAAGGCCTTGATATGTCGGGCATTACATTTTTTGTTTAATTTTGCATTTTTGTCAATGTATGAAACTTTTTATTGAATTCGGTTCATATTTCTCCTAATTTTGGTATAAGGCCTTGTACTTGAAAGTACAAACTTTTGGCAGAATAGTGCTTAAAAAAATAAAATAAAATAAAAAGTTTGTGGATGTAAGAATTAGGCCTAACTGATTTTAAAATATAGGGAGTAGGCCTACAAAGCAAGGGCGGATTGGCCATAGGGTCACGGCCGCCGGAGTTCTTCTGTGCAACAAAAAAACTGCAACTGTGCGACAAACAGCGGCCGAGGAGCAGAGAGAAGATAGTCTCTCTCTCTCTCTCTCTCTCTCTCTCTCTCTCTCTCTCTCTCTCACTCTCTCTCTCTCTCTTTTACGCGCTCACATGTCACATATGCATAGCAGAATCCACTCGTGTGCAAAGTATAGCCTAAATATTAGCAAATGTAATCTTACACTTAGTAACACTTATACTTGCCACGTCTAAATGATTTTCTTTACAAAAGTGGCCAAAATGGCTCTAGCCCTGAAAAGCACGCATAGGCTTATAGGCTAGGTCTGTTCATTGTCCTTGCAGGTGCAGCGTTCTCACCTGCAAATGTAGACCGCGTCACTCCAGTCATGATGATAGTCTGTTTAATGTAGCCTCCTGCAAAAGAATATTCCGACTACAGACACGAGTGCTGCCTGCCTTGGAAAAATATGTTTTATACTTATTTTACATATAGGCCTATAATAAAACGTACCTATTTTACATATATAATAAAACGTAATTATATTACATATATAATAAAACATACTTATTTTACATATATAATAAAACGTAATAATTTTACATGTATATGCCTAATAAAACGTACTTATTTTACATTTTTAATAAAACGTACTAATTTTACATAGGCCTATGTAATGAAACATACTTATTTTATTATATGTAAAATGAGTACGTTTTATTAAAAATGGGTACGTTTTGCCGTTACTGCGCAAAAGCTTTGAAAATGTCGGGAATGTACGTAATTTGATGAAGTGGTCATGTTACGTAATTTGCTTATAAATACGTTCAGTGGGCGCGTAAAATGACTTTGCAAAAATGTAAATAGGCCTATAGAACATATTTTTATAGAGACTGGGTTGGTCTATTGACTGTGTTTCTCATGAACAAAGTCTGCATTTTACGCACTTTGTTATCACCAAGAAACGTACGCGCTTTGCTGCCACCAAGAAACAAGCTGAATGCTGATACCGCCGTTATTTTCTCTTCTGTGTTTAGCGGTAAATAGGCTGTTTTAAAAGTCTTTAATAAGCAGACAAAATTCATGCTATTATTTTTCTTAAAGTGTACCTCTAAATTATAATAATAAAATAATGTTACTGTTAATGAAATAATAATTAATATGCAATAAACCCAAATATGCAAAAATATAAAAATGACAAATAATACAAATTAAAATAAAGAAATAATGATTGGTAAAATAAATCTAAGGTTACATTATCAGGCAGTATTTGACGTTGCACCAGGCAAATTCATTGCTTGCTTGTAAATAGTGTTCATCCTCAAACAGTTCACAATAAATGTTTGTCTGATTCGGATTTATTTGTTCCATTTATTTGACCTCAGGACAATTAAATGAACATGTAGTGTCAAACGCTTCAATATACAGTAGGTTAACCGACAATTTTCATTTAGCCTACGTATTGTATTTTGCTTTCACGGAAAATTTCCAAGGCTCTCCATCATTTTAACGGATTGAAAATTTTAAACAGGCTATAAGTCTACTAATTTAGAGAGCTGCATCCCTCCGCTCTCCCGCTCTCTCAATTAGAACACAAAGACAGAAAAATGCCGCTTTGCGAGCTGCTGTTCCGTCAGGGAGGCCGTGAGACTGGCGCCTGTGTAGCGCAAAGTGTTCATGTGCAAATACGTAATCTATGAGTCTGTCAGGAGGCTGCCGTTTCACGGACCACACTTTAGCTCCGGGCCGCGCGGATAAGGCTTCATTTCTCAAAAACAACTGAATGGACAGAGTTTTGTCGGTCTGATTTCAAGAGGATTTGTGCTTTTAACCAGGATCGCTGGACAGACAAACACTGATGTTTATTCAGATTCATAAACTTGGCAACAAATCGCACCTGCAGTTTCCAGTTTCCTGGTTTGGTTTCCTCGCATCGGCTCGCACCAGAGAACCGAGAGCTCCTCCTTTTTATGACGTTGAAGCGAATAGACGCCTGTGAACAACGCGTTTTATTCGCGCGTCTGACGCGGCTTCTTGGCTTGTTTTCTGCGTTCAACGCTAGGCGTCTGGCGCGTTTTTGACGCCCCATGTCTGAACGTACCATTAGGACTCCTCCTTTATTAAAATCCAAATCATTCAAATAAAGGCATCTATGTTTGGAGGAAAGGAAACAAAATCAAACGTTCCTACCAGGTTCATAGTGAGCATCTCGCCACCTCTTGAAGAAAAAAATCGAGGGCATGAAAAAACCTATAAACACAAAAGGTAAAAATATATAAAAAAAGTAAATACTTTTGTACTAAAAGTGCATATTTTTAGCTTTAGCTGTTGGTAACATGATAAAAGTTACATTCAAAAACAATTGAATCAATTCAAGTCAATAAATGAATTCGTTAATTCGCAACAATACAGTTCAAGTTTCATTCAGAGTTTAGTTTAGTTTAGTCTTTATTTGTCAGGGACCATGTACAAAATTCATTAATCTTAATAAAAGAAGAGATGAACTGCACCAGATTTAGCTGTTGCTACTTTCCATCTGCAGTCCCTGGGCAGGTGAACACACAATAAAAAAACATATACAATTTACATACATTTGTTCATCAATAAATAAGCAATGAAGTAGACGGTTTCATTAAAACAACAACAATACTCTTCACAATAATTTCTGGAAAAATAGTTGTTCATTTAAAAAGCTAAATTTCGTTTGGTTAACTTAAATTTACTAATGTTGACACGTTTGGTTGTCGAGAATGTGTTTTTTTAAGTTTCGTGTGAAAATATGTATATAGTCAATGCTCCTTTAGCAGAGGCTAATGCAAGTGAATGGAGACTCATTAGCATTAGAATAATCACAATCACATTTAAACAAAATATTAGTAAAAAAAAAAAAACACAAATCTAAGAACCAAAACACCACAATAGCTGTTTATTTGACTGAAATAAATGGTTTTAATTCAATTTTTTATCATGCAATAAGTTTGGGAGGCCGCTATTTTAAACAGGGGGGCTTTGAGGAAAAAAGGTTGGGAATAACTGCCTTAACAAGTGTTTTTTTAGCAGGTTACTGATGTGTCGTTATGTCAGAAAAGAACGATGCTCCATTGATCTATGACCCACCCACTCTAGTGATCCATGACCCACTCTAGTGATCCATGACCCACTCTAGATGATCCATGACCGCCCACTCTAGGTGATCCATGACCCGCCCACTCTAGATGATCCATGACCCACTCTAGTGATCCATGACCCACTCTAGTGATCCATGACCCACTCTCTCTGGTGGGTGAACAGCTCCACACACTGGCCGTCTTTAGAATAGCCTGCTAACTGTAGCTTGAGTCCACAGACACGTTAACAGCTAGTTTCATACTTTTTGTACCGTAAACATTACAGTGGAGACTGCATGCATTTAATTTAACATAACGAAATCCACAAGCACATCTTAGCTATTTAGAAACATCAAGCTAGCACAGAAAAGACTCATATTGTGGACAAAGTTGCTAGCTTAGCCTGTGCGAAGCGTGTGGGTAAACAGAATGTGGGGGAAAACAAGAAAGTTATGTTGTAATTACGAGGTAAATATTTATGTATTTGTGAGTACAATGGAGCGCCGTAGAAAAATCAACAGAAAGTAAAAAAAAAAAAAAAAGACGCTAAAAGATGCTAGCATCACGTTAGCATTTAGCTCGCAGCTCCCGTTAGTGTAGTTAGATATATTTACATTGTTGGACCGTTGGATCAGTTTATTTATCTTCATGTCTTCATGTCTGTATTTGACACAATATATCTCCTAAAGTCACATTTGCTGTTGTAGTTGTTGAGCAATGAGTGACAAAACTGTTGTTCTGATTCACTCTCCATGTTAACTTTACCATCGGAGCTCCGTTAGTGGGCGTGGCCTTTGATGTCGACTGTATCCATTAATGCAGATTACCTAAAAGTGACCCGCATGCGCAGTAAACACTCGCATGTGCAGTAAAGAGCGTCACGTCACATGCACAGAGGGTATTTACACCGCCAAGACACGTTTATTCTGTGGGGATTATGTGTGCAGTCAAAAGCAGTGATAGCTGTAGGTTGGTCCGAGCTTTCAGTCTTTATTGACTACCCTCATAAACTGCTCTGTCGTCGGGACTTTTTACTTGTGATGCTTACTTGCCATGTTCACCACTAATTTGAAACGTAATATAGTTTCAATAGTATTTTGATTGTCTGCTGATTTTTATTGTATGTAATTGTGCCTTATCACTGTCACTTTAAGTAAGGGAGGGTCGTTGCTTCACACCCTTTACACTCTCAATTAAAGGTGGCACACATAGTCAGCCTGGGTGTGTCCTTATGCCCTGATGAAGGCGTGTGGGCCGAAACGCGTTGGTGCGTATTTTTAATCTAACAGCCATGATGGAATAAAGGCTTTTTATTTTTTTGGTTTTTGTTGTACGCCTCACTTTACAACACTCAGACAACTGGCCTATATATTTTTTCCAACTAAAAGAGTTGTTTTACGTTTGTATTTGAAGTCAGAGTTTGTGTCACCAGTTTCACGTCCGGTTTAAGTTTCTCAGAAAAATGACGTAATATTTTTAGCTCAAGATTTCACAATTAAACTGAAACTTCCTGTTTTTGAGTCACATTTGTGTTGAAGATGCAGCTGCTTCTGTGTGAGTCTCTTCTGTTTTATATCAAACATAAAACTGTTTATGTTTGTCTAAATGTCTTTATTTACTACTTTAAATATTAACATAAGATAGAAACTTAATAACTTACATTTGTATGTTTAGTTTGCTCTAAATGTTTTTGTTTTAAACATTTAAATGTCACAGTTTAACTTTTAAAATCTGAGAAAATATTTGATTCTATGCTGTATGTGGTTAGCCCTCTACGGGCTTCGCTATTGGCTAACACTCGAGGCAGCGCCTCGCACCTGAAGATCAAACAATGTACCGCTCCAATCATGGGGACGTGGTTCCCCCACTGGCCGTATATAAGGCCCTGTCCACTATCGCTCGCCCTTCTTTTCACTCAGCACTTGAAGATCTCTGAGCATGTTCTTTAAGTACGATTTATACTTCTCTACAATCAAGATTTGGATTAGCAGTACTCCAGGGCTCCAGACTAACTTTTTTGGGGACCGTCCCGAGACTGTCCCGAACCCCAAACTGAACCGTCCCAAGGAATATTTCTTCCGTCCCCATGTAATAGGTTAAAATAATTATTAAAAATGCATATAGACCTATTAAAGCATGTAGGCTGTTGTTATTTGTGTAAATCCACTTAATGTTGTCTCCATATATTACACAACACTTCTAAATACTAGCTACACTTTTTTTCCCATATTAGTTTTACATTTCTGTGTAATGAAAAGTCTTTGAATAAAATGAGCCTCTGAGGTAGTCACTATCTACTGAACTAACTGGCTCTAGAGTGGATAAAACATGTTGTTTGTGCTTGACATCAGTCTAGAGTGAGTTTTTATTTGTGCCTTGTGCTTGTGTGACAGTGGCAGGTTAAAGCAGGTGGAATACAGCAGCAGCACATCAGCATAGCAGTGTTAGCACCGTGGTTAGCAGCTTTTAGCTCTTAGACAAACTTAATGAGAACAAAAAGTCCACACGGCTCTGTCTTTTGTGAGGACACAGTGTGGAGTTGGGGTAGAAAAGTTTTTAGCGCATTTGGCAACAAAGCTGCTTCTCAAACGAGTCGCGTGAAGCCGTTTGAGAACTCGGGAAAAAGGTTTGGATAGAAACTATCAAGCATCGGGTTAGCGCTGCCACGTGTGCTCGCGTGTAATCCCGTTTCTTGAAAACTCGAATGTGAACAAAATTAGATGAATCCTGGATAAACACTCCCGCGGGTCAGAAACAGACAGGACACGCTCAACAACAGCAGCCTCCGCAGAGTCCGCTCTGCCGTGGAGGGAGGAAGAGGGAGGCGGAGGGAGAGAGAGAGAGAGACGCAGCAGGCTGGTGCAAGAGGTGTTCGCAATTACTTAAAATAATAAAGATATTTGCACCTCAGTACATTTAAAGCTCTTTTAACAGCAATGGCAATAATAAAGTGCACAATAGATGTGCAGAATCTGCCAAGATAACTGGGATGGAAAAAAAACTGACGGGGGTGCTGCTGTGTTCGTCCTGAGACTGTCCCAGTGGAAAGTTCTGATCGTCTCGGACGGTGTTAGTCTCGAGCCCTGGTACTCACAGCTCGAAGATGTTGTCACCCTCCGGTGTCGAGCGTCATAAGTACGGCAGATGTGAGACCTTCTTCTCTTCTCCCCGAGGACCGACACGACGTCTGTTTCCTCTGCCTCGGTGGCGGCACACCGCATAGGACTGCCCTGCCTGCCGCTCACTTCCCAGGGAGAAGTGAGGGTGGCGCCGTGGCTTCATGAGCTCCGAATCCCCGGAGCATCTCGGTCCAGACCCGGAGATGTCCGAGGAGATGTCCGTGTCTCCGGTCCGTGCTGCAGACTCGCCGAGCAAGACTCCAGCGCCTCCTTCCCTCCGGATTGTTCCCCTACGAAGAAGACATGGCATCCCTCTTCTCCAACGTGGCGCCTCCGGCTGCTGCTTGGCGCCAACTCCCTGCGCTAGCATACCGGCCGTATTACTGTGTGCAGGACTGGTGCAGCGAGTCGAGGGTTCCATCCATTGAGGACGGGATCAGGTTGTCTCTGCTTCCCTCTTCCTCGCTCTGGCCCGGCGGTAAACCTCAACTCCAGCCCAAGACAGGCTGACGGCGGTGTCGTGTGACCGCTGCTATGCTAGTGCTACACAGGTCGTAGCATTAGCTAGCAACTAGCGCTACTAGCGCAGGACCTAGTTAGTTGCGGACCACGCTGGCGATTTTCCTCTGCATGTCACAAGCCTTCACCATAGGCGGAGGTCTATGTGCGCGGCACAGGTGGGGGCAGACACCTCTGGCTGGGTCTGTCTTCCCTCAAGGACCAGGAAAAAAGCAGCTGCTCTCCCGCTGCTTCGTTCTTCTGCTCGGGACAGAAGGAGGAGGAGCCGCTTTTCCCCGAGACACGCTCTTGTAGCTGCGGCGTTCTGTTCCTCGGACTCCGGCTCCCAAAGAACAGGAGCGCGAGACCAGAGCGGCGCGCTTCTTCTTCATCTGGAGCTTCTAAGGATGAGGAGAGGCTCTTTATGTTATGATTCAGAGCTATTTCTCCCCATGCAACAGACACGCACTGGTAGCGTTTCTGCTATGCTGTTCATGCTGGTGCTCGCTCCGATGCTGGCTCCAGCTGCCCTGTCACTCTCATCCCCGCTGAGTGTCGCGGTGCGGATGAGTGCGTCAGGAAAGGGCAGAGGTTGACTGTGACCCCCCACTCTCGCCCAGGGAAGAAGACGTAGGTGAGAACCACGCGTACTTCACCACAGCCGCTGTCGTGAGGGCGGAGTTTCCAGCAGCTCAGATAGCTGTCCAGGGTTATGGACAGTTTTACCCACCGCTGCTGCTCTGGTAGCAGGCGCCGTGTTCTGCCCCAATCTGCTCCTAGAAAGCGTGTGAGAAGGCAGGCTTTCTGTGCATCATCTCCATTTACTCACATTTTTTATGTAGATGTTTTTCCCCGCTCCTCGCTCTGCTTTGAAGATGCAGATTTGTGTAGTGCAGGACCGTGTAGGGTGGCTCTGATGTGTTCCCTCTCACAGGGTCACACATGCACGCGCAGCGGAGCTCCCATCACGTCTCCGCTCCCTCCCTGGTCAGTGCTGCGCAGCGACAGGGGACGCGCGCTCCACCTGTCCTGGCTGCGGACGGTCCCCCAGCTGCCATCGCTGTTGGAGTTACATACCAAATGCCTTCCTGCGCTGTCCCGGCGGCGCGCAGGGGGCGTGTGCAGGCTTCCCCTTGTGCTTTGGAGGAGAGTCTACAGTCTATAGATCTTCTCCTCTTACGGAGTGTAGTGCCGCGGCAACAGACGCCCGCTCGCCCCTTCCAGCATTAGGAGCATGGGCAAGTCTGTGAGCGCTCGGCCTCTGCCCGGAGCTTGACAGCATCTCGGTGGAATGCTTGTCTATCTCCACATTCCCTAGGGGAGACGCAGACTGCGCGGGTGCGACGTTATGACCGGCTCTCGTCTGCACATCCCTTTCGAGCCCCCACCCTGCCCCCACCTACTGACAAAGTGGGCAGGCCCAAGCTTCTGGCTCCCGTCCCTCCTGCTACGAGGTGCTGGCAGACAGAGCGGAGAAATCTTAGTTACTTACGTAACTGCAGTTCTATGAGTATGTGCATGGTCCTCTATGGGCTTCGCTATTGGCCTTTATCTACATGGAAGGCCGACATAGAATGGTTTCTACTTACCGTACTTCGTGATTTCCAAGAAGAGCAGCGGCGTTTGGCTCTTTCTGGATCTGCACGTCCTCTATGGATGCATTGCCTAGAGGCCGTTTCGCATGCTGACCACACGACACCTGTTGAAGCGTGTCAGTCAGGGCGATTGAATGACTCTGTAAACCTCATGGTTGCTTGCTTCCAGGTTTCAATTGTTTCAGAGCACTGAAAGTTCCACCGCTTCTCCGTGACCAGGAGATGCAACGAATATTGCCGACTCTCGTTTGGCTGTTCGCTGGCACTTGAAGAAAGTGCATGGAGGCGGCGCTGGACCTGCTGCGTTGTATTGGAACCAGCCATTGGCTCATCCTGGCCTCCTCCCATCGGGAGGCTCAGGCTCACACGGAGGTGGTTTATTACATCTCCAAGCTGGGCTTTGTGGTCAACAGACCAAAGAGCGCACTGCGCCCTTCGCAGGTTATGTGTCAAATCCTCCAGCGCAGCTGCCATTAGAACTAGTTTCTACTTCAAAATGCAACGAGTTTGCAATATTTTTTAACAATAAGGTTCAGGGTATTAAAAATGCTATTAATTCTACAGTGCAAATAACAACCCTAAAGCCACCGAGTCACCTACAACTGACTGACTTTGCACCTGTAACTGATGAGCTCATCTACATGCTCCATTGATGTGTTACCCACTAGATTGCTTAAGTCTGTGCTGAGTAGTTTGTTAGCGCCAGTCACTCAAATAGTGAACATGTCGATTCAATCTGGTATATTCCCAAAAGCCCTAAAAACTGCCGTCATTAAGCCTTTACTGAAGAAGAGCAGTCTTGATGCCACAGTACTGAACAATTACCGACCCATCTCAAATTTGCCATTTTTAGGAAAAGTTCTCGAAAAACAGCTTACTGACTTTCTCCTAACAAACAACACATTTGATATTTTCCAGTCAGGTTTCAGACCACACCATAGTACGGAAACGGCTCTTATTAAGGTTACTAATGACATCCGCCTGAACACTGACTCTGGCAAAGTCTCTGTCCTAATTCTGTTGGATTTAAGTGCGGCTTTTGACACTGTCGATCATGACATCCTTTTACACAGACTTGAGGACTGGGTGGGCATCTCTGGTTCTGCCCTGAAGTGGTTCAAGTCCTATCTAGTAGATAGGAAGTATTTCGTTGAAATTGGTAATTGCGTGTCTGAGCACATGGCCTTGACCTGTGGTGTGCCTCAGGGGTCAATTTTGGGACCCCTTCTGTTCAATCTTTATATGCTGCCATTAGGTCAATTAATACGTAAAAGTAATGTGTGTTATCATAACTATGCAGACGACACTCAGATCTATGTGTCATTAACAGCAGGTGAATCTGGGCCGATGGATTCACTCTGTCACTGCATCCAACAAATCAGTGTGTGGATGCAAAGTAACTTCCTTATGCTTAATTCAGACAAGACTGAAGTTATCATCTTTGGCCCACAGAAACAAAGAGAGATTGTCAATAGTCACCTTCAGTCTCTCTCTCTGAAACCGTCAAGTCAGGTTAGAAATCTGGGAGTAATAATGGACTCAGACTTGAATTTTAACAGCCACATTAAGGCCATAACATCATCGGCTTTCTACCATTTGAAAAACATTGCCAAAATTAAAGGCATAGTGCCAAAGCCTGACTTGGAGAAGCTCATCCATGCATTTGTCTCCAGTAGGTTAGACTATTGTAACGGCCTGCTCACCGGCCTATCCAAACGAGCTGTAAAACAACTGCAGTACATCCAGAACGCTGCTGCTCGAGTCCTGACCGGAAAAAGAAAGTACGATCACATGTGCTTAGGTCCTTGCACTGGCTTCCAGTGGCTCAGAGAGTGGACTTTAAGACAGCTCTGCTCGTGTTTAAGTCGCTGCCGGGTCTGGCGCCGGAGTACATCTCCGACATGTTGGTGCCCTATGAGCCAAGTCGAACTCTGAGGACCTCGGGGACTGGCCTCCTGTTGGTGCCCAGAGTTACGACCAAACAGGGGGAGGCATCCTTTCAGTTTCATGCAGCTAAGATCTGGAACAGTCTTCCTGAGACTGTGAGACAGGCCCCTTCTCTTAGTGTTTTTAAATCGAGGCTTAAGACAGTCCTTTTTAAACTTGCTTTTTATTGAAATATAAATTTTTTATGTTATGTTTTTAACATTTTATTTTATTTTATCCATATATATTATTGTTGCTGTATTTTTAATGTATTTTTAATGATGTGAAGCACTTTGAGTTGCTTGTGTATGAAAAGTGCTATACAAATAAAATTATTATTATTATTATTATTAACTGGGCCTCCAACTGGACTCACTGAGCATGCTGCCGAGAGACGACCAGTGTTCCTCCAAGGGTCAAGCTGTGCTTGAAGAACGCTAGTCCAGTCCTATCAGATTCAATCGCTTCTGGGATTGATGGCAGCGGCCCAACCAGTCGTACAGCTGGGCTACTGCCCATGAGACGCCTCCACCGGTGGTAGTCATGTCTCAGGTTGCACCCAGTGCACGACAGGAGGAAATGGCTGAGGCTCCCAATGCCCGCACGGAAGAATATCCAGTTCTGGACCAACACAGTTCTTCTGAGTCAGGGCGTGCGGCTGGGTTGTGTCCCCCATTACACAGAGGTGTTCACAGATGCCTCCCTGTCAGGTTGGGGGGGGTCTTGAGCCAGTGCTTGACGAGCGGCACCTGGTCTCCGACGCCCAGGCACATCAATGTCCTGGAGATGGAGGCAGTGAGGAACGTTCTCCTGCACTTCAGATCGGAACTGGAGGGACACCACGTCTTAGTCCGGTCAGACAACACGACTGTGGTGGCTTATCTGAACAGACAGGGGGGAGCCAGATTTCCCTCGCTCCACAGGAGGGCGGCCTGAGATCACTCTATGGGCCAACACTCACCTCCTTTCCTTGAGGGCTCGGCACATCTCCAGCATTCTCAACATAGGCGCGGACAGAATGTCCAGGGGTGGAGCAGCCCGCGACGAATGGAGCCTAGCCCCTTGGGTGGCGGCGCAGGTTTGGCAACAGCTCGGCCACCCGGTGGCCGAGCTGTTCGCCAGTGCAGAAAACGCTCTATGCCCCCTGTAGTTCTCACTCAGACCAGGGGACGAGCCTCTTCTGGGCGTCGACACGTTGGTGCACCGACTTTGGCCGAGGGGGTCTTCTTTATGCCTTTCCTCCCCTCCGGCTCCTCTCTCCACTGTTCCACAGAGTCAGGAGAGACAGACTACAAATCCTGGTTGTGGCCCCGGACAGTCCAAGTGCCGGGTGGTACCCAGACTTGGTGTCCATGGCGCAGGGCGGACCTTGGCCCCTCCCGGACTCGCCAGACACGCTGACTCAGGCCCAGGGAGCCCTTTACTAAGGTCCAATCCTAGGCCACAGGCTCTTGGTTTGGAAGCTGAGAGGGGAAGGTGGTTAGGCTCAGGCCTCCCTTCTGCTGTAGTCTCGACTATTCAAGGAGTCCGTGCGCCTTCGACGGTTGGAGCCTACAGGCCACATGGTGCACGGAGAAGTCGGTGGATCACCCCTCCTGCACTTTCAGGAGGTCTTGGGTTTTCGTCAGGGTCTCCTGGCCAAAGGCCGATCGGCTTCAACCTTGGGCGTCTTTGCTGCGGCCATTGCTTTGGGCCGCACTGGTTTTGGGTGGTTTGCTGGCCCATAACCATCCTCTCGTTTAGCGCTTCTTATGGGGTGCGCTCAGTCCGAACCCACCCCTCAGAAGCTCTGCCGCCCCTTGCCTTGAGAACTCCAGGTGGTGTTAGAGGGCCTCTCGGGTCCACCTTTCAAGCCCCTGGATCGCGCTGAGCTCAGCTGCTTATCGTTTAAAACGTTTTTGGTGCTCGCCTTAGCTTGGTGGAGTTATGGCCGAACCAGGCTTTCCAGCCTAGGATGTCCAGGGTCATCCGCTTGGGACAGTGATGTCCTACCCCACATGCATCCGCGGAGGAAGAACGGTGCCACCTGTCATGTCCGGTCAGGGCATTTCGCCGCTACCTGCACTGCACGGCTGGTTTCAGGTATTCTGACCAGTTATTTGTGGGTTTTGATGCGAAGGATCGAGGCACTGCTCTCTCTTCGCAGCACTTAGCCCACTGGGTGTGCCAGGCGGTTCACATGACTGACGAGGCAGAGGGGCGTTCCCCTCCTGCACTCATCAGAGCTCATTCTACCCGGTGTGTGGCCACCTCTACAGCTATGGTTAGAGGGGTGCCCCTCGAAGAGATCTGTCTGGCAACCGCCTGGTCCTCCTCGTCGACGTTTGTGCAGTCATATCTGTTGGATGTGATGGTCCGGTCGGTGACTCATTTGGTCCTCTCTCGCGGGCCGCATGAGGTGACGGCCTAAGGACTTCTTCTCTGTTGGTAATGTGCCTCAGGCGCTTTTGGGAAAGGCAGCCTGTGCATTGCTTCTAGCCTTAGTGTCCTTCTGGAGTTTTTGCCTGGGTGTTCTTGGTGCTCTTGGGAGAGGCACCCTGTTCACCTTCGTTCGTACTCCTTCTGGAGACTCTTGTTGTGGTGTCCTGGTGCTCTTGGGAGAGGCGACCAGTTCATCAATGCATTAGCACTCCTTCTGGATGCTTTTCTTGTGGTGACTTGGCGCTCTTGGGAGAGGCGGCCTTTCATCACCTTTGTTTCTTTGTCATGCGGGTGGTTGTGGCAGGTCCGGGCAGGACTATGTGCCTTCTCTCCATCCGGTTTCAACCTCGCCCGCTGCCTCTCTGTACTTGGTACGAAGTAGGTTTGCGGGTGCGCTCCAATCATGTATGCCTGCTGGGAGTACATTAATCCTACGGCCTTCGCGTAGGGTATGCCAATAGCGAAGCCCGTAGAGGGCGGAGCACATACGACATAGACATCTTAGTTACCTAATGTAACTGTAGTTCTATGAGTATGTGCGTAGCCCTCTACCTGCAGGCCCAGCAGGCATGTCTTCCACTGTGCTAGAGTTCAAGAAGGGCGAGCGATAGTGGACAGGGCCTTATATACGGCCAGTGGGGGAACTACGTCCCCATGATTGGAGCGGTACATTGTTTGATCTTCAGGTGCGAGGCGCTGCCTCGAGTGTTAGCCAATAGCTATGCACATACTCATAGAACTACAGTTACATAAGTAACTAAGATTTATCTTCACAGATCTGAGTCTGTTCCTCCTCAAAGAGTCTGTGTCTGCAGGTGAGTCTGAACCAGGTCTGAACCAGGTCTAAACCAGGTCTGAACCAGGTCTGAACCAGAACTGAACCAGGTCTAAACCAGGACTAAACCAGGACTGAACCAGGTCTAAACCTGGTCTAAACCTGGTCTAAACCAGGTCTAAACCATGGTATGTTTTTTTTTTCTTTTTCATTTTGATCTTAAATTTGGTTTAATCGTTGCTCAGACTTAACTTAGTCCTGATTTAGTCCTGGTTCAGATCTGGTTCACTTCTAAGCTCTGGTTCTGACGTCTTCAGGCTAAACTTCTCTTTTGTCCTCAGAGACTCTGAAGGTGACGCCAGACTCAGATCAGTTCTTCAGTCAAGAGAGGATACACCTGTCCTGTGAGTCTGAGTGGAGAGTGAAGAGGACCAGGACAGGATCTAATCAGGTCCAGAGATGTGGGATAAGAGGCTTTGGGAGTGTTGGTCCAGGTGGTTCCATCTGTGTCCTGTCCAGACCCTCCTCCTTAGACTCTGGTCTGTACTGGTGTGAGTCTGCAGCAGGAGGAAGGAGCCCACAGCGTCTCCTCACTGTCACAGGTACAGCACCTCCTGTAACGAGTTAACTTAAGATTCTAATGATTCTTTCTCTTTTCAGACAGAAACCTGATCCTGGACAGTCCTGTACTTCCTGTACAAACAGGAAGTGACATCACACTCAGATGTCGTCAAAGATTTTGGTCTGATCTGAGTCTGGTTCTGCTGAAAGACGGAGACGAGGTTCACAAAGGCCTGGAGGATTACAGCTTCACTGTGTCCAAGGAACATGAAGGAGAATACATCTGCAAAGACACAACTGAAGAGTCAGAGAAGAGAAGACTCCAAGTCACAGGTATCACTGAGGAGAGGGGAGGAGTCAGAGGAGAGGGGAGGAGTCAGAGGAGAGGGGAGGAGTCAGAGGAGAGGGGAGGAGTCAGAGGAGAGGGGAGGAGTCAGAGGAGAGAGGGGAGGAGTCAGAGGAGAGGGGAGGAGTCAGAGGAGAGGGGAGGAGTCAGAGGAGAGGGAGGAGTCAGAGGAGAGGGAGGAGTCAGAGGAGAGGGGAGGAGTCAGAGGAGAGAGGGGAGGAGTCAGAGGGGAGGGGAGGAGTCAGAGGAGAGAGGGGAGGAGTCAGAGGAGAGGGGAGGAGTCAGAGGAGAGAGGGGAGGAGTCAGAGGAGAGGGAGGAGTCAGAGGAGAGGAGTCAGAGGAGAGGGGAGGAGTCAGAGGAGAGGGGAGGAGTCAGAGGAGAGGGGAGTCAAGGAGAGGGAGGAGTCAGAGGAGAGGGGAGGAGTCAGAGGAGTTTCTGTAACAGTCTGTCTTTTATAAATGTACTGATGTGTCTCTTCACTTCAGGTCCTACTACCATCGTTCCCACCACTCTTTCCTCCCCCTTTTCCTCTGCCTTTCCCACTCTTTCTCCTTCTCCTCCTCCTCTCTCTCCCTCTCCTCCTCCTCCTTTCTGGCTGATGTGGGTGTTGCGCCCTCTGCTGGTGTTCAGTCCGTACGGCGTCTGCACTGTGCTGCTGGTGCAGGTCTACAGGGGGCAGCGTCGCTCAGGTAACAACACTCTGCTGCTCTGAACAGGCTTTAGACACTTTTACAACACGTGTGAGTTCTCCAATCAGAGCAGGGGGGCGGAGCTACTTTAACCCAATCACGTTTCTTCACAGGAACAAGGCCACGCCTGGTTTCCATGGAGACGGGCCAGCAGGAGGAGGAGTATGATGTCGTCGCCGCTGAGGTCACCACCGAGCACAGCTTCTGAGCCAATCACAGCTCTGCTTTCATCCTGCTGCACTGGTCTCCATGGAGATCTGTCAGGAAGGTTCCACAGCAGGGCTTTAAACTGCTACTGTTTGAATGATTTGTTATTATAAAGTCAGATGTTTCTCTGTCCTAATCTGATGTTCAACAAAACGGTACATTTTTATTGGTTTTCACTTTGTGTCATGTAGAGGGAGTAAAACAACAGCTTTTACTCTGGTGCTAAAACATCTCAATGTTTCTAATGTAACCTGTGAAGCTCAGGCCATGTAGGCCTGGAGCCTTTCATTTTTTGGTTTATTTATATCCCTGGACACGCTTTGTTACAGTTTTTTGTCTCAAAATAAATGACAATTTTAGTTCTATTCCTCTCTTATTGCTTAAGCGCACAATGGCATAGTTCTGCGCGCGAGCTCATGTGGGGAAAGCCTACCATTTTTGACCAATATATATATTATTTTAGGCTAAAATATTACAACTGTGTCCACGATAAAGCATCCACCTCTCATTATAATCAACACCTTCATTTGCATTAGCACAAAAACAAAGTCTCTTCTTTTAAAATACGCACATAGAAAAACAGACCAAACTGTCCTTTAGCCTTACTGAAAAGGCCTCATCATTCGTCAGATTAGAAGTACTTTTCACTACTTTCAGAGCCACAGTTTTGAGTCACAGTAAAGCTCCAACAACAGAGCTCCATTAACCCTTTGGTGCCTGAGTTTTTCAGTTCTGTAACTATAAAGTTTGTGTGTCTGTTTGATTCTGTCACCAGTTTCATTTCCGGTTTAAGTTTCTCAGAAAAATGACCTGATATTTTTAGCTCAGGTTTTCACACTTAAACTGAAACTTCCTGTTTTTGAGTCTCATTTGTGTTGAAGATGCAGCTGCTTCTGTGTGAGTCTCTCTTCTGTTTTATATCAAACTTTACAACTAAAATATATATGTTTGTTCACTTCTGCTCTGTTGTTATTTACATTTTGACATCATTGTTTTGACTGTTTTAAATAATCCAGACTCGGGATGGGAACTGCTAATGTAGCATGTGTGTTGCATAGCTATAGTGGTAATTGACTAAAGTTATTTATTTAGTTGGGCTGAGTCAGAAGATGTGTTTGGTTCGGCTCTAGGAGTGGAGTGATTGAGGCTGAGACAAAGATTTGAGTTTTGCAGACAATATATTGAGTAGACAAAAATAGATTAGACAATAATACCCCATGAACGGCCATTCAATCATAAATATTTACAATACAAGCATAGAAAAATAGTTTACATTCAAAAAACATTTCTTGCTGTGCAAATTTGATACGTTCTATGAAAAGTGCTCTGCGCAAGAGTTTGTTTCGAATGTTCGAGAGTTCAAATCCCGAGCGTATAACACGCAACAATAGTTGGTGGCTTGTCAGTCCATAGATATCCAGGGAAAAGTGCGAATGTGAAAGTGCAAGTGCGAGTGCGGGGCAGAGTTCGGTATAAACGGCCACGAATAGTTCACGGGACAGAGACTTCCAAAAAAAAGTAATGAGCGGCTTCAAGAGCCTCCTACCGGCCCGAACCAGAGCAGGAGAGGATCTTGTGGAGATTCTGGAGTCGAGTTCTGGGCTCGAGTAGAGGACTGGCAGAGGTTCTGCCTTTAGGTTCTGACTCTGACTTTTAGCTCACCATCCAACCTGGCCTGCAGTAAAACAGGACCAGCAGTAAATCATGTGCACATCATACCGTATTTTCCGGACTATAAGTCGCGCTTTTTTTCCATCGTCTGACAGGGGGGGCGACTTATACTCAGGTGCGACTTATCTATGTAAAATAAATGTGAATTTGTTAATAATTATTAATATATTACGGGTCCCGACCGGACTTGAGCTCTTCCTGCTTCTCAAACGAGGGACAAATGCCGTTTCATTTGCTGCTGTTCCGTCAGTGAGGTGCGACACTGTTGCCTCCGAGGTGCAGACACTTGCGTAAGTGCGAGCACGTGCGGTGCGCACATTTATAAAACAGCAAACCTGGAGGCTGCAGTCTCAAGAACCACACTGGTGCTCAGGAGAGTGTGTAGGGCTCCATTTAATGAAAATAACGGGACAGAGAGCTTTGACTCGATCTGATTTCAAGAGGAGTAGTTTTTTTGATCGTGAGAAAGACAAACACTGATGTTTGTCTGGTGGTGGAGGTAAACAACGAAAACTGGCTGCTGCTGCATTTCCTTGTTTCACGCGGAGCACTCGCAGATTACGGCAGAAACAGCGCGGGGAGTAACTTTTCAGAGGAATAAATGATGAAGGACTGTTGTTTATGCACGGAGAGGTGGAAATGGAGTTTGGGCAACAAAAACAGGCAGTGGATTTAGTGGAAAGAGATGTGTGGAACCTGCTGCAGGTAAGTCACGTCGCGATTGTCGAACATCAAATGGACAAAATGCTTATTGCAGATGATTTAGTGATAATATAGAAGCCGATTAATGCAGAGTTTAGTCATGTTTTGATCTGCATCTTGTAGTTTTGCCTCGTGCCTGCGATCCTTGGCTTCTGTGCATCTCCATGTCAGAGAAAAGCTCAGACAGGAGCAGAATGGAAAACGTGTCCCGCGTCTGTTTATGGTGTAAATTAATTTCCCCAAAAAGTGCGACTTATACTTCAGTGCGACTTATATACGTTTTTTTCTTCTAAAATATGCATTTTGGGGCTTCTGCGACATATACTCCGGAGCGACTATTAAATTAGCAATAAATAAATAAATATTACCAATTGCATCATGAAGAAATAATCAAAGTCAAAGTCATCTTTATTGTCCCACTAGGGAAATTGGTTTTGCAGCATCTCACAAACATATAAAACACAGTCAACAAACAAACAGACACAGCAGATTCAATAAGCACACACAGGGAGGGATGTCACAATATAAAAAGAGAAAAAGAATGCAGATATGTATACACATATTCTCTAAAGTGCTAAGAGCCATTAAGGTGCTTCACAGCAGTTGGAATAAATGTAGTTCCCAACCTCTTTGTCCTACAACCAGGAACTCTATAGCGCCGCCCAGAGGACATAAGTTCAAACTGCGACCTGAGAGGATGGTCTTGAGAACCAATTATGGCACAAGCCCTGGTCTCCACCCGTTTTCTGCACAGATCTCTGTCCGAGCTGAGTCTGCTGAATCCCTGAGATCCTACTGGCCACTTTGACCAGATTTCCAAGTCGATTTTTATTTGTGAGGGAAAGGCCGAACCACGCAGCTATACAAAAAGTTAAAACCGATTCAATGAAGGCTCGATAAAACAAAGTCATCATTTCAGATGAGACATTAAAAGTGTTCATTCGCCTTAAAAAATACATTCTCTGTTGTACTTTACTATGCACAGCATCAACCCAGGGCTCAAAACACAGCTTTTTGTCAACAATTACTCCCAGGTATTTGTACTGGTCAACGAGCTCAATGTCTGTGTCTTTAATGACTGTGATGGTGGGAAGTGGAGGGGCCCTTCGGAAGTCTATCACCATATCTTTGGTTTTTGAGACGTTGAGATGTAAAAAGGAGCCATCACACCACTCCACAAAGTCACTGAGGACTGGCCCATGATCCTGCTCATCCTCCGACAGCAGACTCACGATAACAGAGTCGTCAGCGAACTTCAGGATGTGTCTGTCCTGATGTGAGCTTCGACACTGATTTGTGTAGAGGATATACAGGAGGGGAGATAGGCAACAACCCTGAGGAGAACCAACAGATGTAGTTGTAGCCTCAGACATCGTAATGTTAGCCCTGACACACTGGGATCTCCCGGTTAAAAAATCTAATATCCAGCCAACCAAATTTAAATCCAGATTAAAATCAGAGACCAGTCTGTCAACTAACAAAAATGGCTGGATAGTGTTAAAAGCAGAAGTAAAATCAACAAATAAAAGTCTTACATGAGTCTTAGCCCTGTCCAAATGACAACAAATAAAGTGCAATAGTGTAATCACAGCATCCTCCACGCCCCTGCCTGACCTGTAAGCGAACTGCAGAGGGTCTAACTTGTCCTCCACCTGCAGCAGGATAGCCTCCTTAATAATTTTTTCAAAGCTTTTCATAATCAAAGAGGTCAAGGCAACAGGCCGAAAGTCATTTAAGGTTTTAGGAGCACTGCACTTTGCTAAAGGTACGATTGTGGACTGCTTCCAAAGTTTAGGGACTCTCTGTTGTGACAAAGACAGATTAAAAATATACTGAAAAATGTCACATAATTGGTCAGCACATGTTTTTAGTAAATGCCCACTAATGTTGTCAGGCCCTGGAGACTTTGACTTGGTGTGCTTAAACATTTTTGCAACAGTGCTGCTATCGACATACAAAGATGGAGATGCCTGTGTGGAAACCCTGATTTCTTCTGTCCTTTCATCAAAATCAGAACTGTTGAACCTAGAGTAAAATTTATTAAGTTCATCAGCCAGATGTTTGTCACAATCATAGTCACTCAGAGTAACTCTATGTGCTTTATCAGCTGCCCCAATCATTGTTTTCATTTCTTTCCAAGTTCTTTTTAAGTTGTTACTTCTGAGCTCATTCTCAATTTTTTCCTTATATTTTAATTTGTTCTTTTTTATTTCAGACCTAATTTCCTTTCTCACAGCCCTTTCAGCATTAACGTTACCCTCATTAAAAACTGTTTTTCTTTTAAGCAACAACTCTTTTATTTCTCTAGAGAACCATTGATTATTATTGGGGTACACTTTTACTTCCTTTTTGGGAATAACAGAGTCTTCGCAAAAGGAAATGTAGCAGCTGACGACATCTGTAAGTTCATCAATATCCAAGCAAGAGTCCTGAAACACTGTCCAGTCCGTGCACTCAAAACAACCCTGCAATGCCAAAGTGCTATCCTCAGTCCACATTTTCACCTGCTTTTTACAGGCTTTTCTCTCCTCAGCACTGAAGTGTAGGCAGGCAAAAGATGGACAGTGTTATGATCAGACGCTCCTAACGCAGGTCCTGCTTTTGACCTATACGCGCCTTTAACAGAGCCGTAACATAGATCCAAAGTTTTATCACGACGTGTCGGACAGGTCACATACTGATAAAAGCTGTTCAATGACTTCTTTAAGTTACAATGGTTAAAATCTCCAAGAATAAAGTTAGGTGCGCCAGGCGACAGGGATTGAAGTTTATTCACGTTTTTAAAAGTACATCAGCAGCAAGCTTGGCATCAGCTTTTGGATGGATGTAAACAACAGTAACGAATATCTGAGGGAACTTGCGAGGGAGATAATAGGGCGGAGCGACACGGACAACAGTTCGATGTCAGGAAGACACAGTCGCTCACGCACAGTAATATTGCTGCACCATCTGCGATTTATGTACAGACAGACCCCTCCTCCCAGTGTTTTGCACGTCACCTCACTGTCCCAATCCAGGCGTAAAGGCGCTCCAAAGCCGCTGATCTCCAGAGCCGAGTCCGGATCTGTCTCCGAAAGCCAAGTTTCTGTAAAAGCCATGAGACACGCGTCCCGATAATCCCTCAGATGCAAAACATTTCCCTGTAGCTCCTCAATCTTGTAACGAAGAGATCGCACATTAGCCAAAATGATTGAAGGCAAAGGGATGCGGTTTTTACGCAGCAACTTCCTGGTTCGCTGCTTCACGCCACCTCTTCTCCCCCGTTTTCTAACTTGGCCTCGCTTAACAAAGTCATAGTTATGGCCAATAAGTAATTCCTGGGGGAAAGTTTCTGTCAGTGAATTGATGCCAGTCACTTGATTGCTCCATTGTAATCCCAAAAGGAATTCCCGTGTGTATTGTAGGGGCTGCTGCTGTTGTCGGTCGCCCCAAACAAAGTTCAAAAAAGCAACCAAAATGAAGACATAAAGTGTGACATCCATATCCCACATGTTCAACAATCAGTCATGAGACGAGAACATTGTAAAATAAAGAGTTATAATAGCAAAAAGTAGGAATAAAAGAAGTTTAAAACACAGGGACAGAGACACGAGCTGCTGCGTGTCGCCACAGAACAGCGCCACCCACCAATCAATGTCAATATCAGTGTTAAATATTGAATAATAATACATATCAAAATCATTTCATTGCATAATGAATAACATTAACAAATATAGTTATTCATCATGTTCAAATATCACATAGTTGTACAAAAACATTGTATTAAAATGTCAACATTAGTTACTCTTTAAAGTGCATCAAGTGCAAGGAATGAGCTGCATTGAAAACAGGCTCCAAACAAATGCTCAATTTGGGCATTAAAGTGCTTCCAATTTTAACCAAAATTCATACATTCATCAACAATAAGATAATGAAGACTCCACATTAATTGCACTTCATTTAGTAAAAAGCATTTTGAGAAAACGGGCATAAAGTACAAGGCTAACTGCTCCATTGAAACTAATTGAGTAGGCTAGGCTAAGCTAACTCATGCATTTGAATGAGAGGCTAAGCTACATGTTAGCACACTCACCGATTCCGTAGTTATTTGCAAACTCGTGCTCACCCGGCAGTAGTGATGTTCTAAACGAGCCGAGGCATCAACATATGTGCCATGCACCGAGAGCGAGGCCTCAGCCGAGTTGTGTCACTGAGCGCATCGTTTAAGAAAAGTCACGTGACCAACACAGTTACGGTATCGAAAAGTATCAGTCTGTGTCATGTGTCACTGAGGCACCAGCTCCATACAACACCAGAGAGCAGCAACGAGCGTCAGAGGAGCCACTGCTTCACCAGTCCTTCCTGGGGAAAATAGAACAATAAAACTATAAGAACTTAGTTTAACATAAAATATATATTTCATAAATGTTTTCTAAGACGATTTTCTTTGATTTTCTGTGCATGTTGTGATGTAAAAACGTAAAAACTACCAGGATTCGCAAATACAAATATATTGTGGTCAACAGTTATGTGGTGCCCTGCACCTATATGGCATCACTGGCTGTGTGGCTTGACTGGCTAGGCTATAGGCTGTAAACTGTAGGCTGTAGGCTGCTGATACAAAGAGCAAAAGGTCGTGGGTTCGAGACCTTGTGGTGGTGCTTTTTTTTTTTTTTCTCCACTTCAAACTCATGAGTGGAGACCTGTATTCATATAAATGTATTTAATTATGTAATTTCAACGTTTCATATGCAAATGTTTCGAGCACAATGTATAAAACGTTCTCAAGCTCATCTGCTACAAGCAAAAAGAAAAGTATGAAAAAATATTGTGTGAATATTGCTAAGAACAGCAATATTCACTCTAATTTTACTGTATTACATATTATATGTTATTGAACATACAGTCAACTGTTCATATGTGGAAAACAATACCTTGCACTTGTGTAAACTCATTACAATGTTGGCCTAAAATGTTTCTTTTGTAATAGGCTAAGGCTGCAGTACATTTTTAAACCACCAGATGGAGCCCATACACACACCAACACTGTGTGATCTAGTGTCTACACAGAGAGGGGAAAGTGTGATACACACCTTGAGGCATCATCTACCCATCACTACCCAGCAGTAGGCTCCTAAAGTTTCGACAACAAATGCATTCGATGAAACGACAAAATAAGCGAAATACACGATGAAAAGTTACCTTAACCCACCTGTAGCATGTCACCCGTCTAGCATTCCCTCGCGTCTCGCGGTGCATCTAACTTACGGTAAAAATAGAAAGTGATTGGCGCGCATCGTCACGTGATTGCGTCAACAACGTGATGACGTAATACTAAAAGTTGACGAGGTATTTATACAGAAATACAGGCTTTAGAGGAGAGTTTTTCACCTGGGTTACACCAAGGATTTATCAATACCATAACAGTTTATTATTTAACTTTGAAATCTATCAAACTATAACATTTACAAATTATGATTCTCTTTGCAGATCTTAGTCTGTTACTCCTCACTGTGTCTGCAGGTGAGTTCAAGGTCTAAATCAGGACTAATCCAGGACTAAACCAGGACTGTAGCAGGTCCAACCAAGCAGTGCACATGTGCTACACATTTGTGATCTTTGTCCTCAGTACCTTTGAAGGTGGATCCAGACTCAGGACAGTTCTTCAGTGGAGAGCACATCCTCCTGTCCTGTGAGTCTGAGTGGAGAGTGAAGAGGACCAGGACAGGATCTGATCAGGTCCAAGGCTGTGGAGATGGAGGCTTTGGAGAAGCTTATGGAGATGCTTCCACCTGTCTCCTGAATAACCCCTCCTCCTCAGACTCTGGTCTGTACTGGTGTGAGTCTGCAGCAGGAGGAAGGAGCCCACAGCGCCCCCTGTCTATCACAGGTACAGCGATGTTTAATTATTGAAAACGGTTCTTCTCATAAATCAGCAAAGCTAAATGGCTGTTAAAAATACATTTTACTTCACATCAGGCCAAAGCTGCGGACAGGCGACTCTCGTGTGTTTGGTGTGAATGAGGCTGTCGGGGGTCAGAGGTCATGGAGGCGAGGTTTTGAAGACTTGCTTATAGAGCCTCCAGTTGCAGCAGATGCAGCCGTTTGATTAGTCCGTGGCTACAGGAGAACCAACAACTCAGTGTGCAGGAAAACTGTGCGGAAAACCGTAAATGACGCTCACGGAAAAACAGTATTTAGCTCCTCCAACATTGACTAGGGGTTGTGTGAGTGTGAGTGGGGGTTCCATCCATCGAGGACAGGATCAGGTTGTCTCTTCCCTCTTCCTCGCTCTGGCCCGACGGTAAGCCTCAACTCCAGCCTGAGACAGGCTGACGGCGATGTTGTGTGACCGCTGCTATGCTAGTGCTACACAGGTCGTAGCATTAGCTAGCAACTTGCGCAAGACCTAGTTAGCTACGGACCACACTGGCGATTTCCTCTGCGTGTCACAAGCCTTCGCCATAAACAGAGGTCGGTCTATGTGCGCGATGGGCTGCAGACACCTCTGGCTGCGTCTGTCTTCCCTCAAACACCAGGAGGAAAGCAGCTGCTCTTCTGCCTCCCGCTGCTTAACTGTTTTGCTCGTGTAGTGTGGGGTTTGCGCACCTGGCAAGTTGCACACCTGCCTATAAAAACAGCACTATGTTGGCACATTGTCCCTCTCTACTCCTCCCACCTTGACGTCAGACGCCAGAGAGAAAGCACTACTGCAGCTATTGTGCAGCGAATAGGCGCACTTGGGTCGTTCGAGGGCGTAAAGCGCAGCGACTAGGAAAAGTGTGCGGGCATCGGTGAGTAGCTTGTAGTAACTTTCTGTGTGAAAAACCCAGGATGCGTCAAGCTAATGGGCAATTGTTTTAGTTCGCTATGGCCTGGCGTTGGATCTCTCCCCTCGCTGCTGGTGGGGTGTTTTGGGCGGCTAGACGGGTCGGCGCACAAACCACTCTGTATCTCGGCTCCTGCTGGCGGCGAGCCTCCTCTTTGTCTCCTCGTCTTCACCTCCTGTCTCTGTGTGTATCGTGATTATCATCAGCTGTGTGCCAATGGAGGATCACGGGCCGAATAAGGCTCTGGCGCCCGCTATATGCTAAGGACTGGTATTGGAGCTTGCCACGTTTGTAAAGTATAAATAAGAAACCTGATTTTTTTTTTTAGTTTACGTACCTGTGTTGCCTTAAAGCTAAGTTAAATTAAAACTATTTATTTCCCTATTTTATGGGGATGGCGTTGCTGGTAAATGTAAAAATCATATAATATAGATAGCTAAGCCCGAGAGCGCACCTGCTTGGTCACACTAGGGACAGAGGGTGGAGCCGCTCTCCCTCGAGACACGCTCTTGCGGCTGCGGCGTTCTGTTCCTTGGACCCTGGCTCCGGGCACAGGAAAGAGAGACAGGAGCGCGAGACCGGACGGGCGTGCTTCTTCTTCATCTGGAGCTTGTAAGAGAGAGGAGAGGCTTTTCATGTTACAATTCAGAGCTACTTCTCGCCCTGCTACAGACACGCACTGGTAGCGTTTCTGCTATGCTGTTCATGCTGGTTTTCTGCTATGCTGTTCATGCTGGTGCTCGCTCCGATGCTGGCTCCTCGCTTGGGCCGGTGCTTGACGGGCGGCACCTGGTCTCCGACATCCAGGCACTTCAATGTTCTAGAGATGGAGGCAGTGAGGAATGTTCTCCTGCACTTCAAGAAGAAATGGGAGGGACACCACGTCCTAGGTCGCGGGCTCTTGGTTTGGAAGCTGGGAGGGGAAGGTTGTTAGGCTTAGGCCTCCCTTCTGCCGTGGTCTCGACCAATCTAGGAGGCCGTGCGCTTTTGACGGTTAGAGCCTACAGGCTACGATGGCAGATTTTTGCCACGTGGTGCACAGGGAGGTCAGTAGATCCCCTCTCGTGCACTATTCAGGAGGTCTTGGGGTTTTCATCAGGATCTCTTGGCCAAAGGCCGATCGGCTTCGACCTTGGGTGTTTTTGCTGTGGCCATCGCTTTGGGTCACACTGGTTTTTGGTGGTTTCCTGACCCGTATCCATCCTCTCATTAAGCGCTTCTTACGGGGTCCGCTCAGTCCAAACCCACCCCCCAGAAGCTCCGCCCCCCCTTGGGAACTCCAGGTGGTGTTAGAGGGCCTCTCGGGTCCACCTTTCGAGCCCCTGGATCGCGCTTATTGTTTAAGACGGCCCTGCTTCTGGCACTCGCCTCTGCCAAGAGGGCGGGGGAATTATGCGCCCTCTCCATCCATCCTTCAGCAGTGATGGTGACTCGGTGGAGTTATGGCCGAACCAGGCTTCCCAGCCTAGGATGTCCAGGGTCATCCGCTTGAGACAGCGTTGTCCTCCCCCACATGCGTCAGCGAAGGAGGAACGGTGCCACCTGTCATGTCCGGTCAGGGCATTACGGCTGGTTTCAGGTATTCTGACCAGTTATTTGTGGGTTTTGGTGCGAATGATCGATGCACTGCTCTCTCCTCGCAGCGCTTAGCCCAGTGGGTGTGCCATGCGGTTTACATGGCTTATGAGGCAGGGGAGCGTCGGTGTGTGGCCACCTCTACAGCTATGCTTAGAGGGGTGCTCCTCGAAGAGATCTGTCTACATCGACGTTCGTGCAGTCATATCTGTTGGATGTGACAGTTCGGTCATGAGGTGACTGCCTAAGGACAGGTCAGCTTGACCGGCAGAAAAGAGGTGAAAAAAAAAGGTCAAAGAAAAATGAGGATTAATACATAATTTACCGCAGGCTGTTTAATTATAACTCCACATTTGTTTGTTCTGTGGTCAGTGCGGGCGCTGCTCCAGTTCAGAGAATGATACTGATACACGTGACGCTGGGGTAACCCTCAGGACTTTTGGGAAAAGCGGCCTGCTTTGCTTCCAATCTCAGCGTCCACCTCTGGAGGGTTTTGCCTGGATTTAGCAGCTCGAGTAAATATTGTACCTACAGCTTTGCCACTGATGTAACGGAGAAGCTTCTTTACTGTTTGTGTAGCGTGTTTCTGTCCCACAGCGCCTCTACAGGCCAAAGGCAGAGGTGTCTCTACTGCACTGGTTTTATTGGTAAAAGTGTGAACAGAACCAAGTCGGTTTAGAAAAAGAGACAATGGAGCAACTTAGGTTCCCAATCAAGCTGAGTCCGGTTCAGTTTGTGTTGTGAATGCAGACTTAAACTCCCAGATTTCTAACGTAAACCAATGTCAGGCACCACATCAAACAATATACGTTCTGTTTTGTTTTGTATTTAGATGTAAAAGTGTGAAAGCCAGTGTTTCACGTCCATTATGGCAATAAGAGTTTGAAGTGCACTAGAACTATTCAGAGTCACAGGAAGATAAACTTAGAAATCATCAACAAAGAAATGAAAGCGCAAATTAAGTTTGAATATGACGTTACTTGCAAACTAAAGTCAATAACCAACAGAAACACACACCACTGAAAACAGCCTTAAACCAGCAATACATCTGTTTCTCTTTTCAGACAGGAACCTGATCCTGGACAGTCCTGTACTTCCTGTAGAAACAGGAAGTGACATCACACTCAGATGTCGTCAAAGATTTTGGTCTGGTCTGAGTCCGGTTCTGGTGAAAGACGGAGAAGAGGTTCACAAAGGCCTCGGGTATTACAGTTTCACTGTGTCCAAGGAACATGAAGGAGAATACATCTGCAAAGACACAACTGAAGAGTCAGAGAAGAGAAGACTCCAAGTCACAGGTATCACTGAGGAGAGGGGAGGAGTCAGAGGAGAGGGGAGGAGTCAGAGGAGAGGGAGGAGTCAGAGGAGAGGGGAGGAGTCAGAGGAGAGGGGAGGAGTCAGAGGAGAGGGGAGGAGTCAGAGGAGAGGGGAGGAGTCAGAAGAGAGGAGTCAGAGGAGAGGGGAGGAGTCAGAGGAGAGGGGAGGAGTCAGAGGAGAGGGGAGGAGTCAGAGGAGAGGGGAGGAGTCAGAGGAGAGGGGAGGAGTCAGAGGAGAGGGGAGGAGTCAGAGGAGAGAGGAGGAGTCAGAGGAGAGGGGAGGAGTCAGAGGAGAGGGGAGGAGTCAGAGGAGAGGGGAGGAGTCAGAGGAGAGGGGAGGAGTCAGAGGAGAGAGGAGGAGTCAGAGGAGAGGAGGAGTCAGAGGAGAGGGGAGGAGTCAGAGGAGAGGGGAGGAGTCAGAGGAGAGGGAGGAGTCAGGGGAGAGGGGAGGAGTCAGAGGAGAGGGGAGGAGTCAGAGGAGAGAGGGGAGGAGTCAGAGGAGTTTCTGTATTTTATAAATGTACTGATGTGTCTCTTCACTTCAGGTCCTACCATCGTTCCCACCACTCCTTCCTCCCCCTTTTCCTCTGCCTTTCCCTCTCCCTCTCCTTCTCCTCCTCCTCTCTCTCCCTCTCTTTCTCCTCTTCTCTGGCTGATGTGGGTGTTGCGCCCTCTGCTGGTGTTCAGTCCGTACGGCGTCTGCACTGTGCTGCTGGTGCAGGTCTACAGGGGGCAGCGTCGCTCAGGTAACAACACTCTGCTGCTCTGAACAGGCTTCAGACACTTTTACAACACGTGTGAGTTCTCCAATCAGAGCAGGGGGCGGAGCTACTTTAACCCAATCACGTTTCTTCACAGGAGCAAGGCCACGCCCGGTTTCCATGGAGACGGGCCAGCAGGAGGAGGAGTATGATGATGTCGTCGGCGCTGAGGTCACCACCGAGCACAGCTTCTGATCCAATCACAGCTCTGCTTTCATCCTGCTGCACTGGTTTCCATGGAGATCTGTCAGGAATGTTCTACAGCAGGTTTAACTGCTTTAGCTGAGGTTTAAGTCTTTCTCTCTTTTTATATTCAACTTGCTGATTTTTATTTGTTTTCAGTTTTTGTGGTGTAAAGACAGTTTGTGTAGCAGACTCACAAACTGGCGCTAAAATAAAACTGCTGTTGCATCTGTCAGTTACTAAATGTAACTTGGGATCTATGAAACTCACATTTATTATTTATTTTTGTAGCTTATATTATCACTGATTGACGACATTTTGTTAATAGTGTGATAGGGTAAAATATGTATTTGTATCAGACAAATGAGAGCAGCCGAGGTGGTGTGAATGTGCCAACGACGACCCAAACAAACAGCAGGAGTCACGGCTATTACTGCAAACATCTCGTGTAAAAGTGATTCTAAACACGACACCCAGCAGTATTTACATTATATAGTGATGGGACGAGCAACACCAATGCGTCGGCACAGCTCCGAGAGCTCAAGAATGAAACCCCGTATTGGTGCGTGTATTGCTTTAAGAAAAAATCATGTGACCGATACAGGAAGTGTGTAGTTTGGATGAGCTGCGTCAAACTGTATCAACATGTTGTGAATGGATTGAACACTTTTTCTGTTGCTTCTACTTTTAACTTCATGAATCGTTTCAGAAAGTTTTCCCCAGTCTGGAATAATATTTATCTTTTACCAAATAAGGTCAATCTCGTTCTCCTTTGGACATTATTTATCAACTTGCACTTTAATATTTTTTGCGCACCATCTTCCTTGGGTCTTTGTGACAGAAAACTGGTGTTGAACAGGATAAATTTGGACCAAAGAAACTGCAAAAACAGTTGTTTCTCAATAAAAATGAATGAATGAATTCATTTTTAGTGTGTGACAGTACTTTGTATGATTGAACACTTAATTTTTTTTTTTTTTTTTTGCCAACAAAATTGCTATTGGCTTGTGTATTTTGCATACCAATTTAATCTCTTTTCTCAAATAAAATTATTGAATGATGAGATCATATTTAATTAAAATACAAGCAAAGATAGATTCTATAATATTCCACAGGCTGATGTTGTGTTTGCAGCATGTCAGCATCATTTTGTTTGCCTGGCTGCAAGTATTTAAAAGTACTGCAGAGGTCACTGGAGAGTGACCAACACAGTGTCAATACAGTTTGTGTAATGTGTCAATACAATACACTCCTTGAGGCATCGTCGTCCCATCACTAACATTATAAAGTTTGCAGGTCATTACAGATAAAAGTGTTTTAGTGATGTTTATCAGCTTCAGTCGAGAGGCCTCTACAAACCTCCTGACCCTCATCCAGAGGCCCTGAAGCCCGGCTGGTCATCCATGTTATGTTCATCATGCAGGACTTTGTTAGGACTCCTCCTTTATTAAAATCAAAATCATTCAAATAAAGGCATCTATGTTTGGAGGAAAGGAAACAAAATCAAACGTTCCTACCAGGTTCATAGTGAGCAGCTCGACAACTCTTGAAGAAAAAATCAGGGCATGAAAAAAACCTGACCTACGTATGAACACAAAAGGTAAAAAACAATGTAAATACTTTTGTATCAAACGTGTATATTTTTAGCTTTAGCTGTTGGTAACATGATAAAAGTTACACTCAAAACATTTAAATCAATTCAATAAATTAATTAGCAAATTCAATAATCATATTTGAAAAGAATAAATCACAGTTGCGCAACAATACAGTTCAAGTTTCCTTCAGAGTCAAAGCTCCAACGCCTTTAGCAGAGGCTAGTGCAAGTGAACGGAGACTCATTAGCATTAGAATAATCACCATCACTTTAAACACAAGGAGCGATCAGCAAACGGCCGATGCAGTCACCAGGCACAGCTCAATACTACATGTACTTAAACTAGAACGTGTTTATTTGAGCTGGTAATCTTTAGAAAGAACAAAACAGCGGTAAGCGACTCGTTTATCCAAACAAACTTTTTTGGGTGACACAAACATTACTTTTGACTGAGCGGTTCTATTTATTAAATGTTTCTTTCACTCACCATTGAGTTTGAGAACTTTTTGTCTTAAATCCGTGAAGTTAGAAGCCGTTCTCTGAGACTTCAGCCTCTTGTTCTGCACAGCCACAGCCGGAGCAGGAAGTAAACAGGAAGTGGGACGGGGCCTCAGACACTTTTAGTATAGCGCCACTTGTGGCTCGGAGAATGAACTGCGAGTGTCAATCAGTCATTTGAGAAGAGCACAGCAGGAGGAGAGACGAGGGTCACAGGCAGAGGGATCCTGGCCTTAACCCTTTGTTACATAACCTATGTTCCACTTATGACAGGATTGTCAAATTGCAGTCAGATAAGCTCAGTTGAAATATGATCAACATGACATAATCTCCTAAAACTCATTTATTGTGAAATCTGAAGAAACAGTCGGCTTTATCATGTAGGAAAAGATAGATCTCACGATCTCAGACATAGATCTGTTCACAATGACATACACATGTGCATATTGTTGATGCAGAAGGTTGAAATAAACATTTATAGTAACAAATTCATGTTTGTTCTGTAAATGCATATTGGTTATGTTATGTACGCCATAATCTCAGGTATTAGACAGTAAATATGGCTGCAGACCTGCAAAATTTACAAAAAGAAGCCAATATAGTGCAAGGAAAACCGATAATTTGTACATAAAGTAAACATAAGAGTGCACGATATTAGTCCTCTAAATGCATACTGTACACTTTTGTGACTGAAGTACACCTGCGTGCATGATGAGCACTTTCGTGACTGCCAAATATAAACCCATGTAGGCAATGTATCAAATTAGATTTGACTCAAATATTTTTGATGTCCTGCATCTTTCTCAAGTGTACAATGTGTGCAATATGTTTATTGTAATAAAAAACATTTATATCAGAAATAAGTTTCATCATTTGTTGTAGCTTACCACGTTCTGGTGGAATCTCCAAGCATGCCCAAGCCTGGTCTATGCAGACTGCAATGCCACCTATTGACATTCACTGGAACTACAAGTGGTAACAGAAGCCATCAGCAGCAGTCAGAGAATATAGAGCAGATAATGAGGCACCAAGAGGGGTTATTTGGAGCACACTTTTGTGAGTCGTATGCAAGAAAGGGTTAAACTTTAGAAATACTTTAGTGATGCATGGCACATGGAGATGAGGACAAAATGTGAAATGTGAATAAATAATGATGTTAGTCAAAAAAGCTCTATTTTTTCCTAGTGTATGCTTTATTGTTGTCTTTTTTTTTGTCTAAGTGTACAAGTCCGTTTCTGTTTTGTAATGACACCAAAGTCACAATGAAACGCTGAAGGAAGTTGTGCAGAATTATCTAATCACAAAAGAGACAGTAATGGACTCATTTTTAATAGGCAGAGGTAAATTAACCATATGGATCCACTTCAGAAAGTCTTTTAACAAACTGTTGCACATCACGGTAAAAGACCTGCAGCTGGTGGTGAGGACAGAAGAAAGAAAAGTAGACTCTTCTGTCCCAGACCTGACCAGCATTTACTCCTCACACCAGCCTCCAGCATCCTGCAGCACGTTCTCCTGAAGACCAGAGTCTCTGTATCGTCACATGGTCTAAGTCTGAGGTGTTCCTGGTTCTTCTGAGGCCTTTATATGGTCACATGGTCTAAGTCTGAGGTGTTCCTGGTTCTTCTGAGGCCTTTATATGGTCACATGGTCTAAGTCTGAGGTGGTCCTGGTTCTCCTGAGAACCAGAGACTTTATATCGTCACATGGTTCAAGTCTGAGGTGTTCCTGGTTCTTCTGAGGCCTTTATATGGTCACATGGTCTAAGTCTGAGGTGTTCCTGGTTCTTCTGAGGCCTTTATATGGTCACATGGTCTAAGTCTGAGGTGGTCCTGGTTCTCCTGAGAACCAGAGACTTTATATCGTCACATGGTTCAAGTCTGAGGTGTTCCTGGTTCTTCTGAATAGGACTGTCAAGATTAGTCGACGTAGTTGACGACGTCGACTATAAAAAATCGTCGACGCAGATTTGTTATTGTCGATGCATCGCTTCGTTCCATTTTACAATAATAAACCCCCACGGAGTGATTTGTTTCAATGGAGAGGATCATTTTGTCTGACGTAGCACCACAGGAACTTCAGGGGGCAGTATTCTACCTGCCTCTACCTGAGAAGAAGACACGTGCAGCTGCAGGAGCCAAATAACAGCAACAAGACACGGATTTACCAGAGATAAAAAATGGACTCAAACATTCAAAAGTGTGGCAGCACTTCCATGAAAATAAGACGGCAAGATCCATGGCATGTAAACTTTGCAAAGCCAAACTCCACGGCAGCACGACGGCTGCACGAACACCTTAAACACAAGCATCACACCCTCCAGGTAACTTTAACTCACGTTATGTTAACAAAGCATGAATGAGATAACATTTTCTGTAGCGTTTTCATCGTGCAGTTAGTTCTGCATCTAGAGCTAACTTAAATACGCACGGTCATCGCTTTTCTCAGAGCTGCCAACTTTTCACCAAAGCCTGGAGTGAGATTTCGGCAGTATTCGAGCTTGTTGTTACAATTTACAACAGAAACATTTGAGAATCGTTTAAAGCATGATGTAAGCAAAAATTTGTTTAGCAGATCACGTAAAAAAATAATTGTTGACTAGTCGACTATCATTAGTGATAGCCCTACTCCTGAGGTCTTTATATCGTCACGTGGTCTAGGTCTGAGGTGTTCCTGGTTCTCCTGAGGTCTCTATATCGTCACATGGTCTAAGTCTGAGGTGGTCCTGGTTCTCCTGAGGTCTTTATATCGTCACATGGTCTAAGTCTGAGGTGTTCCTGGTTCTCCTGAGGTCTTTATATCGTCACATGGTCTAAGTCTGAGGTGTTTCTGGTTCTCCTGAGGTCTCTATATCGTCACGTGGTCTAAGTCTGAGGTGTTCCTGGTTCTCTTGAGGACCAGAGGAGCAGAGTTGTCTCCTCCGCTGCTCCTGGTCTCGGGGTTGAAGAAGGGGAGGAGCTGCTGGTGTCTGAAGCCGGCCCGTTCGAAGGAGAAGAGGTGCGCTTTGGCCCGGGCGTCGTAGAAAGACACGCGGCCCTCCTCGTGGTCCACAAACAGGCCCAGGAGGCGGGGCAGCGGGGGGGCGAGGGGGAGGAGCCTGGCCTCTGAAGCGCACGCCCGGTACTCCGCGCCGCGCCGCAGACACACCGCCCAAAAGCCATCCTCCGGGCTCAGAGTGACCACGCCCCTCCGGCTCACGGACGACAGAGCCACGCCCACGTCCCAGGCCGTCTTAGCCCCCACCTCCACCTCCCAGTAGTGCCTCCCGCTGGTGAAGCCCTGCACACGCACACAAACAGAGAGGGACGTTAAAGAGGGCGACATCACAACATTGACAGTTAATCCTAATTCTAAACCAGGACTGTTCAACATAAGGCCCCGGGGCTGTTACTGGGTCAGTCTAGTTCCAGCTCTATTTCAATATTCAAGTGTCTTTCGTGTTTTTATTTTTCACAAAAATCTAGTAGCATTCAAGTTGTTAATTTGCAAATCTAATGTTATAAATCAGTGGCGGACCGTCAGGGTCTGCGAAGCCTTCTCTGCTGGCCTAAAAATATCTAAATAACAAACTGATATAAATCATATTTAGTGCATGCATGCTTAATCATTATTCAATAATTATTTATCAGCTTCGTACCGTATCTTAACATAAGTGCGTATCAAACTGTTGCTTCAACCAATCAGATTTTATGTTGACGACACCAAGGCCTTCTTGAAGGCGATCACCAACATCAGGACAACTACGGCCTCTGATTGGCTGTCTGTGCTTATTGTTGTTTTGAGCAGTTTTGTCACAGTGGCTAAAGGGAGAGAAGAGATCGATTTGGTTGCAAATGTATTGGTAAACCCTTTTTCAAGACGGACTTTTCAAGAAAAGCTGGACATTGTTATGAAAGACTGAGCAACTCCGAAACTAGCCAGCCTGTCACAAGCGGGAAAGGGATTTGTTCTGTGGGACACTTACAAGGTGCTTTCCAAAACTTTTGGCGAATCCAGAGTGGATTTACAGCTAAACGAGCGAGTGTGGAGGGAAACATAGCTGCGCGAGAGAGGAGCCGATACGAGGCCACTGGAAGTGTCGCTGTGCTCCGTGGACGAGACGGCGTCCAGCGCAAGATCCGCGCCACACCACCACCAGCTCCACGGTGAGATTCTGGACAATATCATTTGCGTTTTTGGTGTACAAGTAATTCAGACTATTGGTGAGTAAATATTTGTGTGTGTGTGTGTGTAAATGTGTTTATTCAGGCTACAGAAGTAATGATGCTTTGCTCTTTATCACGTGCCTGCGTAATAGAATAGTTTAATAGCATCAGCTGATTATTGACAAGTGAAAATATTTAAAAGGAGCACCACTGAAGGCCACTGTTTGTGCGACCCCACATTTAAATGGTGGCTTATCACGCACCTTTGACCAGGAAGATGAAGTTGAATATATTGGTCTAAGTTTAATCAGACCTGGGAGATGATCTGTGCTCATTTCGATGCTTTCACATTCCCATTATCCATCTAGGACCTAAATTAATTTACTGAGCAAATAAAGAGGATGTGTTCACTATTATCTGTGCTAATTTTCTTTTTTAATATAATACACTTGCTGTCATTTGTAATGAGTCCGAGGGCGACCCTTTGAAAGCCCATCCATTTGTTCTTGATAAACCCTATATTTACCAAATATTGTAGATTGTGTTTGTCTTTGTGCAGAGCTTCTTCTCACTTATAATCAGGAGCAGGGGGCCAAACTCGGGCTGCCATGAGGTCCGGTTTGGCCCATGAAAGGCTGCTCGGGGTTGGTAGGACTGTCTGTTTGATTCAATTTTGTGTTGAAAAATGTAACTAAATCAAAAGTAATGAAATGCCAAAACCAGGCAAAATGCCTGGTGTTAACATTAGTAGATTGTGTTTGTTCTGGAGCAGGAGTACGGCCTCTCCAGATTCGACGTTCACAGTGAGCGCACCTTGTCCCCCAGCACACAGGGGGCAGTGTCGAAGCGCTCGGGCCTCTGCTCCAGCGCCTGCTCCCGGTCGCCATCCCACACGCTCCTGCGGTCGTCTGAAAGCACCAGCCAAGGGTTGGCCGTGTGCGCGTCCAGAGTCACGTCCACTGGAACAGACACAGCACAGAGATGAAGAGGAGAGAGTAATGAACGGTGATCAGAGCCGCTGTCGTCTCATTCACGGGTTTGAAGCACTTTTTCGACCCACACCGAACTCACTTACGGGCTTATCCCACTACATGCATCTCCTCTCCGCTCCGTTCCGACTGCCGGATCAACTGCGCAGCTGTTTTAATGAATGAAGACCGTTCCACATCCTCCGTGTGCGCTGCGCAGGGCTCCGCCTCAGCTCCGTCTCTCCGTCGCCGTACGACCAAAACACGCATCAAGGCTATTTTCTTCTCCGCCCGAGTCCGGCCAAGTCCATCTCCGCCAATCAAAACGCACCAAACAGGAAAAAGAAAGTGAACTATGTCCAGATTTACAAAGTAAAATCACTCCACACGTACTTTGTATTGATCAGATAACGAAAAGTTCGTATTTTTACATAAAGTTTCTTTGATATTTGGACACAGCAGAATGTTACTACATAATATGTCACTGACACATGGACAGGACAACGTTATTGAGTTTGTGCTCGTAACAGTTTAAAGCCTCTTTACCCTCCGCGGAGGAGGAAACACGTCCTTCTGTTGTGATCACGTGAAACACATGAGTCGTCTGTGCTCCTGATAGAGTTATTTGATCTTCAACAAGGACTTTTATTTCACAAACTCATGTTTTTGGCGCATGCTCTTCTTGAGCTCCTCGGGGCAACGCAGCCCTGCGGAGCGGACTGGAGCGGAGACAGTGGGCGAGGGGTCTGCGGCAACTTTCGGAGGCGGACCGGAGCGGAGCGGAGCGCAGCTGCATGTAGTGGGATCCCCGCGTCAGTGTTTGACAAAGGTTAGTGATACTCTCATAATTACCGCTCTTTTACAATCGTATTTATCCACGGTTCTCCTGTTTGACGTGTGTGTGGTGTTGTTTGGTCCAGATGTTTGGCCTGTTGTGACTGAGCTGGTGAAGAAAGTATGAAAATAACACTGCTGCTGGTTTATTTTGATGGTTTGCAGTAAAGTTTGCTATAACATAGTCAAACTGATTGAAGATTTCTAGGCTTTTCTGTGCAATTTAATAGTTACTCTGCCTGGTAATACCGCGGTTACTAAATGAGAGACTTTTTGGGCAACTATAACTAAGCAGCTTTTTGAAGAAACTTGCCCAACTCTAGTGGCGGCCATTTTGTGTGTGTGAGGCAGCAGCAACATTCTAAACAAACGAAAACAATGTCTTATAATGAATAGATTAGTGAAGTGATTTACCTGCGTACTTCTGCATCCGCTCCAGCTCTGTGAAAACAACGGAAGACGTTAAAAAAGTAGCTGCCATTAAGTCGAGAAAGATACTATAATAACTAATCTAAATGAGCCTGAAATGTAGCTTTTGTAATTTGTTGTGGTCATTATGGAAATCCTTAAATAACAATTAACCCTGGAGAGACTCAGACAACAAAAGTGTGTTAGAAGATTCTTTATTGAGTACATAACTTTGGCGGTCAGACAGAAGACATGGCGATGATTAGCACGGCCAGATTAAGTCAATTAGATTTGGAATATACAGTATGTCTTCCCCCAGGGCTGCACACTGGTGGTGGAGGAATAAACTAGTGCCAAGTTGGACTTCTATATTTTCTGTACTTTCAAACGTGTCCATGTTTACTGTGGCTCTCATGCTGGCTTTATTTCTTAAAAGTAACAAACAGATATGTTATTATAAATCTGAAACACACTCATGCATATTACTGAATCTTGAGTTTATAATTTTATCGACATAAGTTGGCCACAGGTCATTTAATTGCACGTTAATGCCACCTAGTGGTGTAAAATTATAATATGTCTACTTCTTAGTTTTAACTTTTCTTGTAATAAGACAGTGGTAATAAGCTGAGTGCTCATTCACCTGACAGGACTTCCACCTTCATCAGAGGTCAATAATATTGATTGATTAGACATAATAATATAATTGTGGGCTTTGATAACTGCTGTTTTAAAGAAATGAGTCAGGAGCCTCCACTGCCCTGATGAGGTTTGTGTGAAATATATAATATAATATAATATTATATATATATATATATATATATTATATATATATATATATATATATATATATATATATATATATATATATATATATATACATATATATATATATATATATATATATATATTTATTATGAAGTTCTGTATACATAACATTTACTGAATAGTGAAGTGTGTTATAAATAAATAAAATCTGATGATTTGATTTTGTTGTTTTACCCTTTTGTGTTGTGTGTAACAGTGTTGTTGTATCGTGTTGTGTTGTTGTGTTGGTTTACCCTCGTCACACAGCTGTCTGACAGTTGTGTGTTGTGTTGTTGTGTCGTACCTTCCTCACACAGACGTCTAACGGTGTAGTTGTATCGTCTGTTAGTGTTGTTGTGTTCTTTTACCTTCCTCACACAGCTGTCGGAGGAGCTTCTGCAGCTCCAGCTCCACTCGGGCCACAGCGCTCCTCACCGTGCCCAGGCAGAGGTCAGCGTGGACGGGCTCCGAGGGGCCGGGGGTGGGGTCCGGAGGAGTCAGAGAGGAGAAGGTCTGAGGGGACAGAAAACACCGACAGTTACACGAGGAGAAGGTCTGACGGGACAGAAGACACAGACAATCACACAACTGTCTCCAACACACACAGACACTTTCAGAGACTTTTTCATCGCTCCAGGACAAAACGGTGCCGTAGACACGAGGCAGAAAGACAAGTGACAGGTTTTTAGTGCCCCAAAAGTCTAAGTCAAAGAGAGACAAATCTAAGTCAGGCCCCAAAAGTCTAAGTCAAGTCCAAGTACTCTCATTTTAGCTTCAGGTCTCTTCAAACCTTTGTATGAGCTACTGAATACTGAATATCTTGTTCAGGAGAAGCATCAAGTCGTCTCAAGGCACAAAGTTCCAAGTCATAAGTCTGAGTTCATTTTATCAAGTCAAGCCTCAAGTCGTCAAAATAGTGACTGAACCTGAGCCGAGTCCAAGTCAAGACTTTTTATTAGTTCCAGTGCCCATTTTAAGTCAGCAGAAACTATGGCCCATGCAATGTTAACTTTGTTGGAAACATGTTTTATACATTTAAAGAAAACTTTCTTGTTCTTAAGAAAAATTATTGAAAAGCAGTAACTCCCAAAATATATGTATATATATTCATTTGTAAATAGTAACCTAACTATTACTAGGAATTAGAGTGAATACCAGTGATAATGTTTTATTCTTCATTTCACTGATAGTTTTAGGTTTTGTACATCATAGTTGAATCTAACAAGACATATTTTGTTTTCCTAAGACGTCTTAATGACTTATTTACGTGTTCCAGACTAAACAGGTCTAAAGACTGTTAGACCGACTTTCAGAGACTGTTGCTGCGTGGCACAAACACAGGGACAGAGTAGTTCTTCTCTTCTGACTAAACAGGAGCTGGAAGATTGTAAAAACCCAAAGCACTCTTCATACAGTAAAAGTTTTAAAAGTCTTTATTTTACCGGGCTAATTCCCTGTTCAAATATTATAGTTTAAAACATGCTGATTCACTTTTTAAAGGTTTATTGTATGACGAGTGGCTTGGGTTCCCTTTTTTCTTTAAAATTGTGTGTTCCTAATCGAATGTCACTGAAAGTAGGATTTCCATGAGCATTTTTGGAATTTTCTTTTTAGAAGCTGGAGGATTGTTTGGACTTAGTTCTTGGTACTTTTATGAGTGAAAATATCTATAGTGACATTTGAAACGTTCTCCAGACCTGCACCAGGTGGAGATGGTCTGACCTCTGACCTGCACTAGGTGGAGATGTTCTGACCTGCACCAGGTGGAGATGGTCCTGGGACTGCCTCAGCTCCTGCAGCTCCTTCCTGCTCCTCCTCAGGTCTTTGAGCTCCTGCTGCAGCTCTGACACCAGCCTCTGGGCCCTGAGCTCCGCCTCCTCCTGAGTCTTCTGGATCTGCTCCACCAGCTCCTCCTGGACCTTCTGCAGGTGGAGCATCAGAGCTGTGAAGACCTGCTCCGCCTGCTGCAGGTCCTGCCTCGTCTGCTCCTGAAACACCAACACTGGGTCTTAACCATCTGAGTTTGAACAGTGAGAACGTGAGGACACTGGTCTGGGGTTTGTGTGAACGTGGACTGTATGGACATGAAGACGTGAGGACTGTGTGGACATGAGGTCACTGGTCTGAGGTCTGTGTGGACATGTGGACTGTATCAATATAAAGACGTGAGGACATGAGGACTGTGTGGACTCACTCTGCTCAGGCTCACGTTGTGGCTGATGTCCTCCAGTCTCTGCAGTCGTTCCTGGATCTTCAGGTGAAGCTGTTCCTCGGTTTGTTCCATCTGAGCCTGAGAACCACACGTGAGTTTGTACATCTGTGTATTTTAATAATTATAACTGTAACAAGGTAAGAAGCAGCAGAAACAACAAAAGTCATGTCACCGATGTGAAGTCTGCACCATATTTTGGTCTTTGAAAACTACAAATGTGCTGCAAAAGCCTCCACACTCACCTCCTGACTCCGCCTCTCCACACTCACCTTGACCTCCTGACTCCGCCCCTCCACACTGACTCCGCCTCTCCACACTCACCTTGACCTCCTGACTCCGCCCCTCCACACTGACTCCGCCCCTCCACACTCACCTTCACCTCCTGACTCCGCCCCTCCACATTGACTCCGCCTCTCCACACTCACCTTCACCTCCTGACTCCCGCCTCTCCACACTCACCTCCTGACTCCGCCTCTCCACCACTCACCTCCTGACTCCGCCTCTCCACACTCACCTTTCACCTCCTGACTCCGCCCCTCCACACTGACCTCCTGACTCCGCCTCTCCACACTCACCCTTCACCTCCTGACTCCGCCCCTCCACACTGACCTCCTGACTCCGCCTCTCCACACTGACCTCCTGACTCCGCCTCTCCACACTGACTCCGCCTCTCCACACTGACCTCCTGACTCCGCCTCTCCACACTGACCTCCTGACTCCGCCTCTCCACACTGACCTCCTGACTCCGCCTCTCCACACTGACCTCCTGACTCCGCCTCTCCACACTCACCTTCACCTCCTGACTCCGCCTCTCACACTGACCTTGACCTCCTGACTCCGCCTCTCCACACTCACCTCCTGACTCCGCCCCTCCACACTCACCTTCACCTCCTGGACTCCGCCTCTCCACGGGCACCAGCTTGTGGCCCTGATGCGCCGCTTCAGCGCACAGCACGCACACGCAGCTGCCGTCGCTGGCGCAAGAACAGCTCCAGGACTCTCTGGTGCCTCTTGCACAGGCGACTCTCCAGCGCCCCCACGGAGAGACAAGCGTGTGCGCCGCGCAGAGTGGGAACGCGGCCGTGAGGCTCCAGGTGAGGCGCGCAGTACGAGGCCAGACAGGACAGACACGACTTCACCGCCTGGACGGAGAAGACATGAGAGAGAGACATGTGAGAGAGAGGACAAGACATGTGAGAGAGAGGACAAGACATGTGAGAGAGAGGACAGGACAGACACGACTTTACTGCCTGGAGAAGAAGACACGGAGAGAGAGACACGAGTGAGAGACAAAGGATAAGACAGGACAGGCACAACTTTACTGCCTGGACGGAGAAGACACGAGAGAGAGACATGTGAGAAAGACATGTAAGAGAGAGGAAGAGACAGGACAGACACGACTTCACCGCCTGGAGAGAGCAGACACGAGAAAGAAAAGAGTTAGAGAGAGAGAGAGAGAGACACGAGTGAGAGAGAGGACAAGACACGAGAGAGAGACAGAGGACAGACAGGATAGGCACGATTTCACCGCCTGGAGAGAGACATGAGTGAGAGAGACATGAGTGAGAGAGAAGTATTTTTTATCCCGGTACATGACGAGGGTGTTGACCCTGTTTCCTAATAATTTAGAGATTAATTACTGCAGTAAATTGTCTTAGAATGAGCAGACGAGTATAAAACCAGGTTTGTCTCCAAAGAGGTGACAGAGTGACATTCATAACTGTAATGAGGTGAAGAAATGAGAATGCATGACTTGCAGTCAAAATACAGAAAGCTTTTTTGTGCGTTATGGGCTGATCCCACTACACGCAGCCGTGCCCCGCCTGCTCTGAAAGCCGCTGGAGACCCCTTGCACAGTTTTTTTGGGTGGGTTCTCAAAACAACACATGCACAAGCGCATACTGCGCATATGCACCCTTTGCACATGTCTCATCTTTTCCACGTTCCCTTTTTTTTTTTTCAACTCGCAGCTACCAGACTTCTGGCCTGCTCTGGCGCGCTCTTCTCCCAGTGAACAGAATCCATCAGAACATAATTGACCTTTATTTAACCAGGGAAGTGCCACTGAGATTCAGAATCTCTTTTGCAGGGGCCCTGGGGGAAGGGTCAGGGAGGCATTAATGGACATGTTTTTAGTTGTAGGAGGAAACCGGAAGTACCTGGAGGAAACCTACGCAGACACGGGGAGAACATGCAAACTCCACATAGAAAGGCCCCGGGTCGACTGGGGAATCGAACCCAGAACCTTCTTGCTATGAGGCCAGAGCGCTAACCGCTGCACCACCGTGTCGCCCATAAAGTTCAGCAGAGCCCGGGTCTGTTCCTGACTCTCAGCGCAGCTCTCGTGGCTCGAGGCAATACAAACAGAAGCAGTGCAGTTCGTCATTCATGCGTCTCTTGTCTTCTTCTGAATCACATCACACCCTCAACATTCTCCAGACCTGACTGACAATGCAACGTGGAGGAACAGTGCGCGGCCCACTGCGCCACTTGACCAAAGCGCTCTAAAAAGCTAAGTACATGGATGTGTTCATATTTACCTGTTGCTTGTAATATCCTGCTGTGCCCTGACGCTACTGTTTGAGGCTCTTATTTTTCCATAGTGTACTGCAGTCGTTGTGGCCAGCAGGGAGCGCTACAACCAAGTCTTTGCCTCATTATTTAACTGTGGTCTAGTGAAAAGGAGCCTCCTTTTGGGTGACACATTCCCGCAGATAATCAATGTGAATCCGCATGGTTTTGGATGAGTACAGATCACAGTCGACTGCAGCTGGTTAACTCGCACTTTTCATGAAACCTGCACGTGTCCCGAACCCAAACCCGCCTCACAGTCAGTGTACATCTGGTGGAATAATCTGGACATCTCTAGGTTTATCATTCATCGAGTATTACTGAGTTTTACCTGAGTCAGAATAATCCTGACTCACCTGAGCTCTTTCTCCCACACACACGTCGCAGTACACACTCCGGGCCTGCGGGGGCGCTCTCTCAGCCTTGATCTTGGAGGACATGTCTTTGGCGAAGGCGTTCTCGCACAGCTGAGGACGCTCCGGAAACACGGCCAGACACTTGGGACACGAGACTCTGGGGACGCTGCGATCCCAGTGAGACGTGATGCAGGAGAAACAAAAACTGTGACCGCACGGGACGGAGACGGGCTCAGAGAAGACGCCGAGACACAGGGGACACTGGAGCTGGGACAGGAGCAGGCGGACAGAGACATCCTGGAGACACAGAGAGAGTAATTGACCCATTGAGTAAAGTCTATTGTTACAACTGCTTCTCTCTTCATTAGTTTACTGAAAGAATAATTCTTGCAGGTTTGAGGAATCTTGTCTTGTCCTGCAGCTCAGAAAAGCCCTGTTCTCACCTACCACCTATCCCCTCCCACTTGTCTGTGTTTCATTGTGATTATTCAAAACAAACCAACAGTCTCACGAGAAAGCTGACATAAAAACAGCGCATTATGACCACGATTTCAGGCCTTTTTTGCGTACTTTTGTTACGCCGTATATTTAGCACGATATGAAAAAGTGTAAAGGCCCAGACACACAGCAAGCCACAAAAATGATGTGTGTGAACAAGCGAAACGACAGCCGTGCATCCACGCGTGAGTGGTCACACCGCCAGATGTAGTAGAATGTGTGTGTGTGCCATGTGTGCACCCAGGGGTGTCGGACTGGGGGTAAATGGTACCACTTTCCCCAGGGTCCAGGGCAAGAAAGGGCCCTCCAAAGCATGCCACTTTTGCTTCTGTATAGACTGTTCCTCTAAATGTATTCATTTGTGGTATCAGAGCACTCTATCATTCCTATAAAATGTAGCAGATGGGCTTTAATTTTGAACAAATAATTGATAGAACGCATAATATTATAAGCAAGAGCTTACATATTTCACAGAACAAAAATCAGTTCAATAAATGTGCATATTCACTTGAATACAGTCAATATCACAACTTCTCAATCCAGCAACATTATGTTCAAACTGTCACAAGGATTTTCTAAATATGTTTTTGTCATAATTTAGAGGGTAGCCTGTAAAAACCCTAATAACACTAATTATGTGTGTTAATGTGGAAATTAAATCATTGGCTGTAAATGAATATTTTAGAAGGAAATAAACCCCCAAATAAATATGAAAGTAACAAGCACATAATAAATAATTAAAAGATTATGTATCAGGGGCCCATCAACAAAGTTTGTACCTGGAGCCCTGAATTTGGTGCTACGCCCCTGTGTGCACCTGTGGAGCGTCATCGCGAGCCACTCACCCTGTGTTTGTCTCTGGGAAAGCTGTTCAAGTTTGTCTGTCTGTGTTTCTGCTCTTGTATCAGGTCTGTAGTGTAAATAATCACATGAACAGGTTTATATTTCCCTCTGGACCGGCTGATCACAGCAAACAAGAGGTTTTCAATAGTAAATATGAAAACTTAAGCAGGCAGTCCTATTGAAGCAGGGCTCCGTCACACAGTCCAGACCTGTCCCAGGACGTGTGGTGCTGATACAAATACACAAATACAACAGCAGAAGCCTGATTTCTCTGTCTTCTATGCAGCTACTCCTGCGACAAGCGACAAAATAAATAGGTTAGAGTTTTTCGCTCCCGATTACAAGCGCTGACTGTGTGGCCGGTTTCATTGACTTTGCATGTTTTCTAAACCATACGCGTGCATCGCGTGGCTATTTTTAACGAGTGTAGGGCTGGCGTAGTGTGTCCCAGGTGTAAAAATGACACGAGTTTTGGTTGCAGCCACGTGGGGACATTTTCTTTAGGTGTAACAGGTAAGTTTAGGTCTGGGTTAGGGTTAAGATCAGGATCAGGATTTGTTCATATTTATAAATAAGAACACGTTTTAACAACCACCATAGAAATGAACAGGGACTGTACCATATTTACACAAAACAGCCGTGAACTCGTGCTAATCATACGTCATTTACATGTCCTGTAATTTCGTGGTAAATGTACGCTTTACTGTGAGAATCAACTATCACAGCGTTGACTTGTGGTGTCTGAGGCGACGCCCGGAGAACACGAGTGCTTTGTGTTCACTGCGCACGCACATCTGAGTGATTTCTGTCCCTGTGTTTGCATTTGTCTCCACGACGAACAGAAAAAGGGAATGAATCGTTCACCACCGTGATTTGATTCTCATTGTTCAAAAGTCGTTCAAAAGAATCAGATCATTCACCAACATCACATCACTAATGAGATTAAAGAAATCTTAAAAAGAGTCAATAACCAGACCTCACCTCACGACGTCGCTGCTGGAGTCAGAATCGTTTCTTGTGTGGGACAGATGTGAGGATTTCTTTGCTCACCTGAGTCAGTCGTCTTCAGAAGCAGAAGTTTAGTCCAGTGTGTCGAGAGAATCTGGTTTGAATCCTGGTCCTGGACCGTCGCGAGTCTCGTATCAGAGAGCAAAGTCCGTCTGAGGCTCATAAAACAGCTGTCAATGTTTGAACTGAGCTGAAGTGTGTGTGAGTGGTCTCTGTGGTCCAGTGTGAGTGTGTGAGCGGTCCCTGTGGTCGAGTGTGAGTGTGTGAACAGTCTCTGTGGTCCAGTGTGAGGTGTGAGCGGTCTGTGTGGTGGAGTGTGAGTGTGTGAACAGTCTCTGTGGTCGAGTGTGAGTGTGTGAACGGTCTCTGTGGTCGAGTGTGAGTGTGTGAACGGTCTCTGTGGTCGAGTGTGAGAGTGTGAACGGTCTCTGTGGTCGAGTGTGAGTGTGTGAACGGTCTCTGTGGTCGAGTGTGAGAGTGTGAACGGTCTCTGTGGTCGAGTGTGAACGGTCTCTGTGGTCGAGTGTGAGTGTGTGAACGGTCTCTGTGGTCGAGTGTGAGTGTGTGAACGGTCTCTGTGGTCGAGTGTGAGAGTGTGAACGGTCTCTGTGGTCGAGTGTGAGTGTGTGAAACGTCTCTGTGGTCGAGTGTGAGTGTGTGAACGGTCTCTGTGGTCGAGTGTGAGTGTGTGAACGTCTCTGTGGTCGAGTGTGAGAGTGTGAACGGTCTGTGTGGTCGAGTGTGAGTGTGTGAACGTCTCTGTGGTCGAGTGTGAGTGTGTGAACGGTCTGTGTGGTCGAGTGTGAGTGTGTGAACGGTCTCTGTAGTCGAGTGTGATTGTGTGAGTGGTCGCTGTGGTCGAGTGTGAAAGGATCGGCCGATGTTCTCTCTTTCTATTAATGAGGATACAACGCACACGGGGAACATCGGGCCTCGTTTAAGAAAAAGGCTCACTGTTCCCGGGAATGATGCTCCTCTGTTCTATGGATGAGGATACAACACATCGGGCCTTTCTCTTTAACAAAGAACAGAACAGAAAGGTTTATTGTTATTGTCACAGAGTACAACGAAATCACGTTTGGAGTGAGCCCTCTGGCTGCTGCACCTTTTGTGCCCGCCACTCGCTCTTACAAACATGAAACGCAAAGCAAATATTCAACAATAAAACAACACATAACACAATCCTCCTCTTTGTGCAGCAGGACTCTTTTTTGAGCCTGAACCGTCCCTCATTCAAGAGTGATGCAGATCCAGAGAGCTTTTCTACCAAAATCATGCCCAATCAACACGGCCACTTCATAAAAACGTACCTCAGAGAATGAAAGAACAGATTCCTCAGTATATTGTGTCATGCTGTCAGTGCCACTTTTGCTGATGATTGGCGATCAACGATGTTTCCCAGGTGCGTGGTATCCTCGTCCATAGAACTGGGGAACAGCGGACCTGGAGAACGGCGGGCCTGGGGAACAGCGGGTCTGGGGAACGGCGGGCCTGGGGAACAGCGGGTCTGGGGAACAGCGAGCCTGGGGAACAGCGGGTCTGGGGAACGGCGGGTCTGGAGAACGGCGGGTCTGGAGAACGGCGGGTCTGGAGAACGGCGGCCCTGGAGAACGGCGGGTCTGGAGAACGGCGGGTCTGGAGAACGGCGGGTCTGGAGAACGGCGGGTCTGGAGAACGGCGGGTCTGGAGAACGGCGGGTCTGGAGAACGGCGGGTCTGGAGAACGGTGGACCTGGGGAACGGCGGGTCTGGAGAACGGTGGACCTGGGGAACGGCAGGTCTGGGGAACGGCGAGCCTGGGGAACGGCAGGCCTGGGGAACGGCGGAGCGGCAGGCCTGGGGAACGGCGGAGCTGGAGAACGGCGGGTCTGGGGAACAGCGAGCCTGGGGAACAGCGGGTCTGGGGAACAGCGGGTCTGGGGAACAACGGGTCTGGAGAACAGCGGGTCTGGAGAACAGCGGGCCTGGGGAACAGCGGGTCTGGGGAACAGCGGGTCTGGGAAACAGCGGGCCTGGGGAACAGCGGGTCTGGGAAACAGCGGGCCTGGGGAACAGCGGGTCTGGGAAACAGCGGGCCTGGGGAACATCGGGTCTGGAGAACAGTGGACCTGGGGAACATCGGTATGCTCCAGCGTGTGAACGATTCCAAACTTTACTCTAATAGGTTGTGTTTTCCTAACATCAAAGTTATCAAAAACAGAGTCAAAGAAATCACAAATAAACAAGAAGGCAGTTTTTAAATGAACGTTTGTATTATTAAAGCAGAAGAAATCCAAACCTACATGAGCCTGGGGGAAAAGCTACAGCCTCATCAGATTTTCCAGCTTGAATCACCTCAGCTGCAGGATTTCAACAGGACTCAGGACTATAAGCTTTAGGGATCGTTAACAAGAGTGAGACGAGTCGTTGCTTCATGAACTCTGACCTGATGTGAGGCCTGCAGGGCTGTGGATGTTCTCAGGGCTCGTGTCACTTCGTGGATGAGTCTCTGTTGCTCTGTTTGACTCTCATCACTGTTCTGTTTGTGTCTTTGTCAACTATATCTCTCACTGTGGTTTGCTGGAGTCACAAAGATTTAGAAACGGCTTTAAAACATTCATACATCAGTAAAATATAAAACTTTTTAAACATTCACTTTACAATAAAACAACATTAAACACAATAAAACAGTCAAGCTTTTGTGTGTAAAAGCAGAGCTGTGATTGGCTCAGAAGCTGTGCTCGGTGGTGACCTCAGCGCCGACGACATCATCATACTCCTCCTCCTCCTGCTGGCCCGTCTCCATGGAAACAGGGCGTGGCTTTGTTCCTGTGAAGAAACGTGATTGGTTTAACCCTCGTGTCTCGTTGGGAAGTTTCACTCAGTTTTGTGTGTTTTTCATTTTTGAATTGTCCACCATTGTTACAGTTTTGGAGATGATGATGATTTCTTGTTACAAACTTAAGATCGGCTGTAAAATGAGAGTACATTATTTATGTTTAAAACTTATTCTTTGTCCAGACTTACAAAAAGCAGATTGTCAGAGGTGAAAATGTGAATCTAAAGTGGATTTGTTAGTTTCTTTTCTTCCAGCCTTGGACATGTTCAGACTCTTGGATGATTTTGTAGTTTTTGTGCAGAAGCAGTTTGTAGTTTTGTCTCTTGTTCTGTTGGAGCCATTTTGTCTCATTGACTTCCATTAGAAACTCTGAAAATCCTCCAGAAAACTTTAGTGTTTGTTCCTTTTCAGAAGAGCTCAAATGTGTCATGTTTAGACTTTTAGATGAATTGTGTGGATTTCCATTGAAACAGGCCTGTGAAGAGTAAGACACAGTTTCCCCACCAGGAGACAGGACATGTTTGGATTTAGGAGGCTCCTGGGGGCGTGGCCTCGCCTGGGCCGGGGTGGAGGTGTATGTGTGTGAATTTTGAACACTCTGTATATTTGAATGTAGTGTCCTTATTAACATGTCTAAAGTCTAAAGCCTGTTCAGAGCAGCAGAGTGTTGTTACCTGAGCGACGCTGCCCCTGTAGACCTGCACCAGCAGCACAGTGCAGACGCCGTACGGACTGAACACCAGCAGAGGGCGCAACACCCACATCAGCCAAAAGGAGGAGAAGAAGAGGAAAAGGGGGAGGAAGGAGTGGTGGACCTGTGAAGAGACACATCAGCACATTTATAAAACAGACTTCTAAAGAAACTCCTCTGACTCCTCCCCTCTCCTCTGACTCCTCCCCTCTCCTCTGACTCCTCCCCTCTCCTCTGACTCCTCCCCTCTCCTCTGACTCCTCCCTCTCCTCTGACTCCTCCCCTCTCCTCTGACTCCTCCTCTCCTCTGACTCCTCCCCTCTCCTCTGACTCCTCCCCTCTCCTCTGACTCCTCCCTCTCCTCTGACTCCTCCTCTCTCCTCTGACTCCTCCCTCTCCTCTGACTCCTCCCTCTCCTCTGACTCCTCCCTCTCCTCTGACTCCTCCCCTCTCCTCTGACTCCTCCCCTCTCCTCTGACTCCTCCCCTCTCCTCTGACTCCTCCCCTCTCCTCTGACTCCTCCCCTCTCCTCTGACTCCTCCCCTCTCCTCTGACTCCTCCCTCTCCTCTGACTCCTCCCCTCTCCTCTGACTCCTCCCCTCTCCTCTGACTCCTCCCCTCTCCTCTGACTCCTCCCCTCTCCTCTGACTCCTCCCCTCTCCTCAGTGATACCTGTGACTTGGAGTCTTCTCTTCTCTGACTCTTCAGTTGTGTCTTTGCAGATGTATTCTCCTTCATGTTCCTTGGACACAGTGAAGCTGTAATCCTCCAGGCCTTTGTGAAGTTCTTCTCCGTCTTTCAGCAGAACCGGACTCAGACCAGACCCAGGCCTTTTACGACATCTGAGTGTGATGTCACTTCCTGTTTGTACAGGAAGTGCAGGACTGTCCAGGATCAGGTTTCTGTCTGAAAAGAGAAATAACTCTTGTCATGACCAGTCCAATAAACCTTTAATAGTTTGTACAGTTTGCTTGTGGTGGGCGGAGCTTCACTAAAACACTAAAACTGATCAGACTTTGGAGCTTAAAAGGTTAATAATGAGAGAAATACCAGAAGTGTTTATTGTCACATGAGACAAACGTCGGTGTAGATCAGACGTGGACGACTGTTTCTCCTCCAGGGCCAGATTCAGATCCAGACAGAGGCAGAGGCGTCTCTAACTCAACATTTACAACAAACTTTATGTCTGGCCTTGTTTCAGACTGAACTGAGTTTGAGTCGTTTGAACTCAGGAGATTTAATGACTTTCATACTTTCATCCTGGTTTCAAAGACTTTCTCACTGAGAATGAGAGAGTTTGGCTTAAAATAGAAAAATAAACGTGCCAGTTCAGTCTGAAACTAGAAAAATAATCCAGATCTATAAATAAACAGATGATGTCAACACTTCTGAAATATGAAATGTCTTCAGTCAAACTATTTGAACTTGTCTGGTTCAATGTTTGTGATGTTTCTGTAAAATATGAGCAAATTTAACTCTTACTTTGTCAGTTTATTGTAATATTTATTAAAAACACAAATGTAGAAAAAGCAAAGACAATCAAAAAAGAATAGAAAGCATCACACTTATTCTCAGAACAGACAGAGGGCCACATCTGGCCCCGGGCCACAGTTTGCTCAGGTCTGGTGTAAAGAGCTGATCTTTAGTTCATCTTTAGTTTACTAAAGCAGAGGAACTACACCGGTCACATAAAGATGATTAAAGAGCCTGAACAACGTGTCCACTCTCACCCCTCCTTTCACCCTCTCCTTTACTCTTCCAGCACTGCCCATTTACCAGTGAGAGTTTGAAATATGTTTGTGGGAGGAGCTCAATGTACCTGTGACAGTGAGGAGACGCTCTTTGGTTTTCCTTCCTCCTGCTGCAGACTCACACCAGTACAGACCAGAGTCTGAGGAGGAGGGATACAGGACACAGGTAGAGTTAACTGAACCAAATCTCCCAAAGCCTCTTCTCCCACAGCTCTGGACCTGATCAGATCCTGTCCTGGTCCTCTTCACTCTCCACTCAGACTCACAGATCAGGACTATGATCTCTCCACTGAAGAACTGGTCTGAGTCTGGCCACACCTCCAGAGACTCTGAGGACAAAGACAAAGGTTAACCCTGAAAGTCCAGACCCACAGAAGTGAAGTGGACAGAACATGACACATGTAGATGAAGCTCAGGGTAAACTCAGGTCTGACCTGGTCCATCGCTGGGTGAAAATAGTAACGAAGCAGCAGAAAGAAAGTTTGTGTGGCAGTATGCACTTTACAGATCTTACAGTAGATGGCGCCAGACTCATAGTACAGTATAAAAGCCCCTGTTTTCACTTGTTCATCCTCTCACTTCCGGTTTCCCATGGGCGGCAGGTCCGCACCACGTTTGGTCTCACTATGGTGTCTACAGGTAAATTAATCTGGTTCTTTAATTCAGATTAATTTGCGCTGCCTCTAATGTTTGGCCCGAACCCACCGCAAGCGTAAAACGCGCGTAAAACACTCTACGCGAGCATAAAATGCCTTGCGTTTGCTCACGTATTTTTTAGATAGCAGCCAAAGTCAATGAGAGCGGCTCCACTGTCCGCGTACGGCGCGAGTAGGGAGCAGCGCGTCATACGCGCGTAGAACGCTCAAAATAGAATCCAACCTATTTTACGTCTGCGCGTATTTCTTCCAAAATACATAGAAGGTTTGCAATTTCTGTATGATATTTCCCTCAAAATGATTTATAGAAGTGAATTGCATTCAATTATTGATTGTGCTCATTATAGAGCTCATTGTTTTTGTGAGACCGTGACAGTTGGGCTTTCCAGCTGATATCTGAAAGTCCGGTGTTTGTGTGGATCATAGACTGTATATATCAGTCTGTGGTCTGGATACAGCTGTAGGGTGTTTGTGTGGATCATAGCTGTATATATCAGTCTGTGGTCTGGTACAGCTGTAGAGTGTTTGTGTGGATCATAGACTGTATATATCAGTCTGTGGTCTGGATACAGCTGTAGAGTGTTTGTGTGGATCATAGACTGTATATATCAGTCTGTGGTCTGGTACAGCTGTAGGGTGTTTGTGTGGATCATAGACTGTATATATCAGTCTGTGGTCTGGATACAGCTGTAGGGTGTTTGTGTGGATCATAGGCTGTATATATCAGTCTGTGGTCTGGATACAGCTGTAGAGTGTTTGTGTGGATCATAGACTGTATATATCAGTCTGTGGTCTGGATACAGCTGTAGAGTGTTTGTGTGGATCATAGACTGTATATATCAGTCTGTGGTCTGGTACAGCTGTAGGGTGTTTGTGTGGATCATAGACTGTATATATCAGTCTGTGGTCTGGTACAGCTGTAGAGTGTTTGTGTGGATCATAGACTGTATATATCAGTCTGTGGTCTGGATACAGCTGTAGAGTGTTTGTGTGGATCATAGACTGTATATATCAGTCTGTGGTCTGGTACAGCTGTAGAGTGTTTGTGTGGATCATAGACTGTATATATCAGTCTGTGGTCTGGTACAGCTGTAGAGTGTTTGTGTGGATCATAGACTGTATATATCAGTCTGTGGTCTGGATACAGCTGTGAGTGTTTGTGTGGATCATAGACTGTATATATCAGTCTGTGGTCTGGTACAGCTGTAGAGTGTTTGTGTGGATCATAGACTGTATATATCAGTCTGTGGTCTGGATACAGCTGTAGAGTGTTTGTGTGGATCATAGACTGTATATATCAGTCTGTGGTCTGGTACAGCTGTAGAGTGTTTGTGTGGATCATAGACTGTATATATCAGTCTGTGGTCTGGATACAGCTGTAGGGTGTTTGTGTGGATCATAGGCTGTTATATATCAGTCTGTGGTCTGGTACAGCTGTAGGGTGTTTGTGTGGATCATAGGCTGTATATATCAGTCTGTGGTCTGGTACAGCTGTAGAGTGTTTGTGTGGATCATAGGCTGTATATATCAGTCTGTGGTCTGGTACAGCTGTAGAGTGTTTGTGTGGATCATAGGCTGTATATATCAGTCTGTGGTCTGGTACAGCTGTAGAGTGTTTGTGTGGATCATAGACTGTATATATCAGTCTGTGTCTGGTACAGCTGTAGAGTGTTTGTGTGGATCATAGACTGTATATATCAGTCTGTGGTCTGGATACACTGTAGAGTGTTTGTGTGGACATAGACTGTATATATCAGTCTGTGGTCTGGATACAGCTGTAGTTCAGCCAGTAGGTGGTAATATACTCATGCTGCTGTCTGCTTAATTGATTCAGAGAACGTTGCCTTCTGCGTAATCTTATCAGCAAAAGAATAGCTGCCAAAACTCTCCGTCTGTTAAATGCTGTTGCTTAAATAATGGAACATAATACTCGGGTAAATAACACTGGTAAACTGGTTGTTTAATACACTTTAGTGCCTAATGTCATTCAGAACATAACAGCACTAAGATCAATTCACTAGAACAGGAAAACAGAACAACATTTCAATCATTTGTATTTTAAATTTACATATAGGCTATTTCACTGAAATATGCAAATATAGAGTTATTTTGGACATATTTTCTCCGCATTAAGCTGCTCTTGTATCAGGTCTATAGAGAAAATAATCACATGAACAGGTTTAGATTTCCCTCTGGACCGGCTGATCACGGCAAACACCAGGTTTTCAAAAGTAATATGAAAACTCAAGCAGACAGTCCTATTGAAGCAGGGCTCCGTCAACAGTCCAGACCTGTCCCAGGACTGTCCCAGGTCTGTCCCAGGACCTGACCCAGGACCTGACCAGGACTTGTCCAGGACCTGACCCAGGACCTGTCCCAGGACCTGTCCCAGGACTGACCCAGGTCTGTCCCAGGTCTGTCCAGGTCTGTCCCAGGTCTGACCCAGGTCTGTCCCAGGACGTGTGGAGCTGATGGCAAGTACACACATACAACAGTAGAAGCCTGATTTCTCTGTATTTTACACTACTACGTCTTACGCTGGGTCAAGCGACAAAGAAAATAAACGTGACGCTCGCTACGCGCGTCAATCGCTGGGTGTGTGGCCGTATAGAGGTTCTGCAGGTGACGTCACAGCATTCTATCTGTTCATGCTGAGTGGCAAGGATGCATGAGAGTTAATGGAGAGATCAGGACATTTCTCTTGTAAAAGTTCAATAAACAGCTAAAACAGGAAAACTAAACTACAGTTGATAACAATTCAACCCACAACAAGTCTACTGAGCATGGCCTTTATAACTGACATGTAAACAGAGAAAATCAAGTCAACAGTTGTAGTAAAGCAGATAAACTTTAGCTTCTCACATTATCAGACGTTGAAATCACAAACAGTTGAACTTATTACCTTTTTTTCTTAAAAAAGATGTTTTTTGAGTCCGTTTGTTGCATTTAAAATGTCCTAAATCATCAACTGTTTTAGCAGACAAACTTGCAGCTAACAAGCCGTTGCCACGACAACAAGAAATACATTGAAGAAATGCCACTCATTCTAATGTTGCTAAGCAAAATGATGTCATATGTGATAACACTATAAGTGACTTTGCATGTTTTCTAAACGATACGCGTGCATCGTTGGGCTATTTTTAACGCGCGTAGGGCTTGCGTAGCGTGAAAATCGCTTGCAGTGTGTCCCAGGGTTAGTCCAGGGTCCCCAACCACCGTCCGAGGCCCAAAACCGGTCCGTGGGCATTGGCTACTGGGCCCCAGAGGATTTTTCACAATTTTTTTTTTTTTTTAATAGTATATCACTACTTCCTTGTGCTTTACTGTGACAAATAGTGCACTTAATCCTATAAACAGCAAATTCAAGCAATAAGAGACCTAAAAGTATCCACAATAATTGGTTGTTTGGATTTAAATTGTTGTTATCGGCGCTACACAACCTTGACCGGTCCCTGGAAAAGAAATTTGTGACTTTACCGGTCCTTACAAGAAAAAGGTTGGGGCCGCTGGGTTAGTCCCTTTGCAGTCTGGTGAGTAGTTGCAGCCTCGCGGCGCACCGCTCTCTGTACTGTCTCCACGCATCGCTTCGACCGAGTGCAGTCTGGGGGAACCAGAGATTTGTTGTAGCCGCCGAGTGGCAGTCAGAACCGCGGCTGGAGTCTTCAAAGCTGGTTTACAGGTTGTTCAGGCCGAGGCGGATGGTGTGCAGCGTACGTTGCTAACACAGGGTAACGCAGTAAGCTAAGTATATTTTTGGGTTTATAATAAGCATTTTATTTCAGGTCTGACTGCCCACCAACCACCATCTTGTTCCTACATTGTCCTTCATGGTTTGTTCTGCTTTGTTCCTTGGTCCTCTCTGCCCTCCATGTTACTGTGTTTGTGAAGTCTAAAGTAAACAATGTGACTAATTGAGTATATGTGAAGTAACCTGAATGGACAGTGAAACAACTGAACTCAAAGGTGGAACTAAATGACAATGGAAATGTGACATAATGTGTAATTGAATTGTGCAGAACTAAAGAACTAAGAACAATTTTTAAGGACAATCAAATATAAAGAAAACTACTGTTGCAAATAAAAAGCAATTGTGATTGAAATGGAACATGCCTCTGTCTATGTTTCAATGAACCTGTGTTGCCTTTAAATGTTTAGGTATAGTTATTTTATTTTACTGTCCAGGTGAAAATATTTTTTTGAACTCAGGAGATTTAATGACTTTCATACTTCATCCTGGTTTCAAAGACTTTCTCTCTGAGAATGAGAGAGTTTGGTTAAAATAGAAAAATAAATGTGCCAGTTCAGTCTGAAACTAGAAAAAATAATCCAGATCTATAAATAAACAGATGATGTCAACACTTCTGAAATATGAAATGTCTTCAGTCAAACTATTTAACTTGTCTGGTTCAATGTTTGTGATGTTTCTGTAAAATATGAGCAAATGTAACTCTTACTTTGTCAGTTTATTGTAATATTTATTAAAAACACAAATGTAGAAAAAGCAAAGACAATCAAAAAAAGAAATAGAAACATCACACTTATTCTCAGAACAGACAGAGGGCCACATCTGGCCCCCGGGCCACACTTTGTCCAGGTCTGGTGTAAAGAGCTGATCTTTAGTTCGTTTAGTTCCTTGTTTTTCATGACGACTAAAGATACTAAAGCAGAGGAACTACACGACTAAAAAGCCTGAAACAACCACTCTCACCCCCTCCTTTCACCCTCTCCTTCCAGCCATTTACCAGTGAGAGTTTGAAATGTGTTTGTGGGAGGAGCTCAATGTACCTGTGACAGTGAGGAGACGCTGTGGGCTCCTTCCTCCTGCTGCAGACTCACACCAGTACAGACCAGAGTCTGAGGAGGAGGAGGGAAGCAGGATACAGATGGAATCATCTGAACCAAGACTCCCAAAGCCTCTTCTCCCACAGCCCTGGACCTGATCAGATCCTGTCCTGGTCCTCTTCACTCTCCACTCAGACTCACAGGACAGGAGTATCCTCTTTCCACTGAAGAACTGGTCTGAGTCTGGGACCACCTTCAGAGACTCTGAGGACAAAGACAAAGGTTAAACCCTGAAAGTCCAGACCCACAGAAGTGAAGTGGACAGAACATGACACATGTAGATGAAGCTCAGGGTAAACTCAGGTCTGACCTGGTCCATCGCTGGGTTTAGCTTTTTCTTTCTTCACAAAAACAAGTCACAAACAGCAGCAGAACCATTGAGTTGAGTCTTATTAATGAATCTACTCTGTGTCTGTGAACACTGGAGGCTTTTCTCACATGAAAGTACAAATGTTTGTGTTTCTGAAAGTGGCTCTAACTTTAGCATCAGCACCTGTAGTTTAGGACAGTTATCCACAAACACTGGTCTGGGGCCAAAAACTGGGCTTCTGCTATCGGGTTCCCAGAAGATCTTTTAAAATGTATTTTAGTTTTATTGTCCCGCTTCTAAATACTTCACAGTGCTTTTTAAAGGAACTATAGAGGCAGTTAACACAATAAACAGTAAATTAAAGCAATAAAAGCTAAAACAGACACAATAATATGTTGTGTGTAATTTATGTTTCAAACCTGGAAAAAGAAACTACACGTGACTGTATCGGTCCTGATGTCGGGAGTAAAGGCGTCAGGGATAAAAAGTCTGACGTTAAAGGTGTGTTTTGTATTAAAACTGTAACTCAAGCTCCACCTTTCTCACTTACAAACTGTAACACACAGAGAAACACAAATACAGGAAGGATAAAGCTCACTGTGGTGCAGCTTTAAAGAACTAAACGACTCACCTCCTGACACAGCCCCGAGCAGCAGACTCACACCTGTGAAAGTGAACAACAAACACACATGTTGTTTCATACAAACAGTCCCAACACTCAGCTCTGGTTGTGTCTCTTCAAATAACAGACTTTTCATATTGTTTCAATCATCAACATTCAGTTTCCTCACAAACTCATCCAAAGAGCCCAAGGAATGAGGCTCACAACGTTAGCATCAGTATATACTCACCGAGAAAGGCAGCATCTTCACTTTCAATAGTCCAGTTTTGAAATCCCGGAGCGAACTAACAACCAGGGACCTCACTTCAAAAAACCAGGAAAACAAAACCTCTAAACTCAGATAAACCACAAGGTGCTAAACCAGTCGTTAGATCTTGACAGCGATCTAAGGACGTAAACTCCTTCGGTCTAAAACTCGGTTTCGTAAACTCCGGCTACAGCCCAGGACTATAACACGTCTTGGTTCGACAGCCCAGTTCACTAAACTCCGGGTCTGCAGCAAGATCTCTAAACTCCGGTCTGCAGCCAGGTCTAAACCCTCCAGGATCCTGACAGAGGCGATCCCCGAGGCGAAAACTCTGGGATCTCTCTCTCAGCAGTCTAAATAACTCTCGTCCTCTTACAGCTCGGCGCTACGTACCAACACTCGGTCTGGTCGCTCTACAGCCATCGGTCTAATACTCGGTCGTCTATGGCCCAAAGCTGCACGGTCTCAAAAGAGCATCAATTTGGTCTGCCAATCTGCAGCAGCGTCTAAACTCTGTGGATCCCCGAACCTTGCGGTCTTCTAAGTTATTCGTCCGGAATCCATAGCGCAGGCCGTCTTAGAGACAATCCTTAAGTCATCGACAAGCTAGGTCTAGACCACCTACACAGCGTCTGCTTTTTGTCAGCGGGTGGACTTAAACTCGTCTAAACTCTGAAAGTGTTTGCTGAGAAACAAAGAGGTGATAAAAGCCGTGCGAGAGTAGCCATAATGTAGCGGACTGTGGATCTGTTTTAGTTTGAGACATAAGGTGCCATACCTAGTTTGTTGTCAAAGTGCGAGGGACCAGGAAACGAAGTTCCAAGATACCACCAACACTTCCTGCGGCATGCTTAAACTCACAATCTTATTCTGTCACTGAAATTATTGGCGATCTATCTGAAGTGGAAAACATCAGACATGTTAGTATTGTATCAGGAGCGTTGGTTTTTGGCTCTTTTTAAATCGGTCTGAAGCAGGCAAAACTCGGCGGTTTCTAAACTCGGTCTACATGGAACAACTTAGATAAGCTATTGCCAGTTAAACTTAAAAACAAAAATTAAAACATACAAGTACAAAGATATCAGTTCAGGACAAACAAAACCAGAAAGCAGCTCAACATTCTTATTTGTACACTAGTACAACAGTCCGAAAGGGCTTTAGAGCTAGCAAACAACCAGAGATACCAGCTCTACAACAGTCCTGCTAGTTTTTTGTACATTATAAACGAGGTCTTAGCCTGGATCTCAGACACGAGACTCCCAACAACAATTCCATCGGTGTTATTCTTCATCTATTGATAAACAGCTATTAGCTCACAGAGACTCAAACATTCTTTGAACTAATGTACTAGATGATTCAGCCTATATATATCTAGCTTTAGACTGCACAGGGAAGAACTCCACCGCTCGGCCAGTTCCTTACCGTGCAAAATTATTAAACAGTTAGACTCACAGAGCACTCAAACATTCTTATTCTCTTACATTAAAACAGCTGGTAGAGCTCACATGAGCCTGAGACTCAAACATTTCTTATGTTGTACAATTATAAACCAGCTTGGATAGGACTCAACAGAGACTGCAAACATTCTATGAGTTTACATATAAATCAGCTTTTAGACGCATCCAAGAGAACATCAAAAATCTAACCAATACGTAATTTATTTGTAAGACATTATAAACAAGCGTCATGAAAGTGATCGTCTACAGAGATCAGAAAATACCTATAACTGTTATTTGTGGTAACAGTCACGTGGTGGGCAAATATGAGGGAACGGAGCTTTAGACTCACAGAAACTCCAATTAAACACAAATATCTTATTGTTTGACATTAATTCCAATAAAAACAGCTTTAGACTCACAGAGACCAAACATTCTTTTGTACATATAAACAGCTTTAGACTCACAGAGAAGCGGCGGCTCATTCTTCACACTTTGACTGTGTCTGACAAAATGCACAAAGTGTGGTGAAGTTGAGTTTGAATGTGTTTCGTAACTCCGACATATGTTTCGTCAGATAGGTGCGCGGATTCGTTTTTAAAGGGAAGTGAAAGGCGTTGATTTAGGAAGCAGAAATCTGACAATACTTTGGGAAGAAAAACTGGTTTTCAGAGGGTATGAAGCGTACCAAGACTAAACTTGAGCAGAGTTTAAAGGGAAATGACACTAATTGTGCCGTTTATTTTGTCGTTGTTTAGCACAGAAGAGAAAAAACAAAAACCATAATGGAAGACGGATTGTGTGAAGTGACATGACACACGTGTTGGATAAACAACAGATGATATCTGTATTTCCATACAGTAGTATTACATAGTTTTAGTAAGAATGGAGTGAAATTCTGTAATA
>CM076396.1:30503146-30573232 GCA_038363315.1 Mugilogobius chulae
AGGAGGAGGGATACAGGACACAGGTAGAGTTAACTGAACCAAATCTCCCAAAGCCTCTTCTCCCACAGCTCTGGACCTGATCAGATCCTGTCCTGGTCCTCTTCACTCTCCACTCAGACTCACAGATCAGGACTATGATCTCTCCACTGAAGAACTGGTCTGAGTCTGGCCACACCTCAGAGACTCTGAGGACAAAGACAAAGGTTAAACCTGAAAGTCCAGACCCACAGAAGTGAAGTGGACAGAACATGACACATGTAGATGAAGCTCAGGGTAAACTCAGGTCTGACCTGGTCCATCGCTGGGTGAAAATAGTAACGAAGCAGCAGAAAGAAAGTTTGTGTGGCAGTATGCACTTTACAGATCTTACAGTAGATGGCGCCAGACTCATAGTACAGTATAAAAGCCCTGTTTTCACTTGTTCATCCTCTCACTTCCGGTTTCCCATGGGCGGCAGGTCCGCACCACGTTTGGTCTCACTATGGTGTCTACAGGTAAATTAATCTGGTTCTTTAATTCAGATTAATTTGCGCTGCCTCTAATGTTTGGCCCGAACCCACCGCAAGCGTAAAACGCGCGTAAAACACTCTACGCGAGCATAAAATGCCTTGCGTTTGCTCACGTATTTTTTAGATAGCAGCCAAAGTCAATGAGAGCGGCTCCACTGTCCGCGTACGGCGCGAGTAGGGAGCAGCGCGTCATACGCGTAGAACGCTCAAATAGAATCCAACCTATTTTACGTCTGCGCGTATTTCTTCCAAAATACATAGAAGGTTTGCAATTTCTGTATGATATTTCCCTCAAAATGATTTATAGAAGTGAATTGCATTCAATTATTGATTGTGCTCATTATAGAGCTCATTGTTTTTGTGAGACCGTGACAGTTGGGCTTTCCAGCTGATATCTGAAAGTCCGGTGTTTGTGTGGATCATAGACTGTATATATCAGTCTGTGGTCTGGATACAGCTGTAGGGTGTTTTGTGTGGATCATAGGCTGTATATATCAGTCTGTGGTCTGGTACAGCTGTAGAGTGTTTGTGTGGATCATAGACTGTATATATCAGTCTGTGGTCTGGATACAGCTGTAGAGTGTTTGTGTGGATCATAGACTGTATATATCAGTCTGTGGTCTGGTACAGCTGTAGGGTGTTTGTGTGGATCATAGACTGTATATATCAGTCTGTGGTCTGGATACAGCTGTAGGGTGTTTGTGTGGATCATAGGCTGTATATATCAGTCTGTGGTCTGGATACAGCTGTAGAGTGTTTGTGTGGATCATAGACTGTATATATCAGTCTGTGGTCTGGATACAGCTGTAGAGTGTTTGTGTGGATCATAGACTGTATATATCAGTCTGTGGTCTGGTACAGCTGTAGGGTGTTTGTGTGGATCATAGACTGTATATATCAGTCTGTGGTCTGGTACAGCTGTAGAGTGTTTGTGTGGATCATAGACTGTATATATCAGTCTGTGGTCTGGATACAGCTGTAGAGTGTTTGTGTGGATCATAGACTGTATATATCAGTCTGTGGTCTGGTACAGCTGTAGAGTGTTTGTGTGGATCATAGACTGTATATATCAGTCTGTGGTCTGGTACAGCTGTAGAGTGTTTGTGTGGATCATAGACTGTATATATCAGTCTGTGGTCTGGATACAGCTGTAGAGTGTTTGTGTGGATCATAGACTGTATATATCAGTCTGTGGTCTGGTACAGCTGTAGAGTGTTTGTGTGGATCATAGACTGTATATATCAGTCTGTGGTCTGGATACAGCTGTAGAGTGTTTGTGTGGATCATAGACTGTATATATCAGTCTGTGGTCTGGTACAGCTGTAGAGTGTTTGTGTGGATCATAGACTGTATATATCAGTCTGTGGTCTGATACAGCTGTAGGGTGTTTGTGTGGATCATAGGCTGTATATATCAGTCTGTGGTCTGGTACAGCTGTAGGGTGTTTGTGTGGATCATAGGCTGTATATATCAGTCTGTGGTCTGGTACAGCTGTAGAGTGTTTGTGTGGATCATAGGCTGTATATATCAGTCTGTGGTCTGGTACAGCTGTAGAGTGTTTGTGTGGATCATAGGCTGTATATATCAGTCTGTGGTCTGGTACAGCTGTAGAGTGTTTGTGTGGATCATAGACTGTATATATCAGTCTGTGGTCTGGTAAGCTGTAGAGTGTTTGTGTGGATCATAGACTGTATATATCAGTCTGTGGTCTGGATACAGCTGTAGAGTGTTTGTGTGGATCATAGACTGTATATATCAGTCTGTGGTCTGGATACAGCTGTGTTCAGCCAGTAGGTGGTAATATACTCATGCTGCTGTCTGCTTAATTGATTCAGAGAACGTTGCCTTCTGCGTAATTTATCAGCAAAAGAATAGCTGCCAAAACTCTCCGTCTGTTAAATGCTGTTGCTTAAATAATGGAACATAATACTCGGGTAAATAACACTGGTAAACTGGTTGTTTAATACACTTTAGTGCCTAATGTCATTCAGAACATAACAGCACTAAGATCAATTCACTAGAACAGGAAAACAGAACAACATTTCAATCATTTGTATTTTAAATTTACATATAGGCTATTTCACTGAAATATGCAAATATAGAGTTATTTTGGACATATTTTCTCCGCATTAAGCTGCTCTTGTATCAGGTCTATAGAGAAAATAATCACATGAACAGGTTTAGATTTCCCTCTGGACCGGCTGATCACGGCAAACACCAGGTTTTCAAAAGTAAATATGAAACTCAAGCAGACAGTCCTATTGAAGCAGGGCTCCGTCACACAGTCCAGACCTGTCCCAGGACTGTCCCAGGTCTGTCCCAGGACCTGACCCAGGACCTGACCCAGGACTTGTCCAGGACCTGACCCAGGACCTGTCCCAGGACCTGTCCCAGGACCTGACCCAGGTCTGTCCCAGGTCTGTCCCAGGTCTGTCCCAGGTCTGACCCAGGTCTGTCCCAGGACGTGTGGAGCTGATGGCAAGTACACACATACAACAGTAGAAGCCTGATTTCTCTGTATTTTACACTACTACGCTCTTACGCCTGGGTCAAGCGACAAAGAAAATAAACGTGACGCTCGCTACGCGCGTCAATCGCTGGGTGTGTGGCGGTATAGAGGTTCTGCAGGTGACGTCACAGCATTCTATCTGTTCATGCTGAGTGGCAAGGATGCATGAGAGTTAATGGAGAGATCAGGACATTTTCTCTTGTAAAAGTTCAATAAACAGCTAAAACAGGAAACTAAACTACAGTTTGATAACAAATTCAACCACAACAAGTCTACTGAGCACTGGCCTTTATAACTGACATGTAAACAGAGAAAATCAAGTCAACAGTTGTAGTAAGCAGATAAACTTTAGCTTCTCACATTTATCAGACGTTGAAATCACAAACAGTTGAACTTATTACCTTTTTCTTCTTAAAAAGATGTTTTTGAGTCCGTTTGTTGCATTTAAAATGTCCTAAATCATCAACTGTTTTAGCAGACAAACTTGCAGCTAACAAGCCGTTGCCACGACAACAAAGAAATACATTGAAGAAATGCCACTCATTCTAAATGTTGCTAAGCAAAATGATGTCATATGTGCATAACCACTATAAGTGACTTTGCATGTTTTCTAAACGATACGCGTGCATCGTTGGGCTATTTTTAACGCGCGTAGGGCTTGCGTAGCGTGAAAATCGCTTGCAGTGTGTCCCAGGGGTTAGTCCAGGGGTCCCCAACCACCGGTCCGAGGCCCAAAACCGGTCCGTGGGCAATTGGCTACTGGGCCCAGAGGATTTTTCACAATTTTTTTTTTTTTAATAGTATATCACTACTTCCTTGTGCTTTACTGTGACAAAATAGTGCCACTTAATCCTATAAACAGCAAATTCAAGCAATAAGAGACCTAAAAGTATCACAATAATTGGTTGTTTGGATTTTAAATTGTTGTTATCGGCGCTACACAACCTTGACCGGTCCCTGGAAAAGAAATTTGTGACTTTACCGGTCCTTACAAGAAAAAAGGTTGGGGGCCGCTGGGTTAGTCCCTTTGCAGTCTGGTGAGTAGTTGCAGCCTCGCGGCGCACCGCTCTCTGTACTTGTCTCCACGCATCGCTTCGACCGAGTGCAGTCTGGGGAACCAGAGCATTTGTTGTAGCCGGCCGAGTGGCAGTCAGAACCGCGGCTGGAGTCCTTCAAAGCTGGTTTACAGGTTGTTCAGGCCGAGGCGGATGGTGTGCAGCGGTACGTTGCTAACACAGGGTAACGCAGTAAGCCTAAGTATATTTTTGGGTTTATAATAAGCATTTTATTTCAGGTCTGACTGCCCACCAACCACCATCTTGTTCCTACATTGTTCCTTCATGGTTTGTTCCTGCTTTGTTCCTCTTGGTCCTCTCTGCGCCTCCATGTTACTGTGTTTGTGAAGTCTAAAGTAAGAACAATGTGACTAATTGAGTATATGTGAAGTAACCTGAATGGACAGTGAAACAACTGAACTCAAAGGTGGAACTAAATGACAATGGAAATGTGACATAATGTGTAATTGAATTGTGCAGAACTAAAGAACTAAGAACAATTTTTAAGGACAATCAAATATAAAGAAAACTACTGTTGCAAAATAAAAAGCAATTGTGATTGAAATGGAACATGCCTCTGTCTATGTTTCAATGAACCTGTGTTGCCTTTAAATGTTTAGGTATAGTTATTTTATTTTACTGTCCAGGTGAAAATATTTTTTGAACTCAGGAGATTTAATGACTTTCATACTTTCATCCTGGTTTCAAAGACTTTCTCTCTGAGAATGAGAGAGTTTGGCTTAAAATAGAAAAATAAATGTGCCAGTTCAGTCTGAAACTAGAAAAATAATCCAGATCTATAAATAAACAGATGATGTCAACACTTCTGAAATATGAAATGTCTTCAGTCAAACTATTTGAACTTGTCTGGTTCAATGTTTGTGATGTTTCTGTAAAATATGAGCAAATGTAACTCTTACTTTGTCAGTTTATTGTAATATTTATTAAAAACACAAATGTAGAAAAAGCAAAGACAATCAAAAAAAGAAATAGAAACATCACACTTATTCTCAGAACAGACAGAGGGCCACATCTGGCCCCCGGGCCACACTTTGTCCAGGTCTGGTGTAAAGAGCTGATCTTTAGTTCGTTTAGTTCCTTGTTTTTCATGACGACTAAAGATACTAAAGCAGAGGAACTACACGACTAAAAAGCCTGAAACAACCACTCTCACCCCCTCCTTTCACCCTCTCCTTCCAGCCATTTACCAGTGAGAGTTGAAATGTGTTTGTGGGAGGAGCTCAATGTACCTGTGACAGTGAGGAGACGCTGTGGGCTCCTTCCTCCTGCTGCAGACTCACACCAGTACAGACCAGAGTCTGAGGAGGAGGAGGGAAGCAGGATACAGATGGAATCATCTGAACCAAGACTCCCAAAGCCTCTTCTCCCACAGCCCTGGACCTGATCAGATCCTGTCCTGGTCCTCTTCACTCTCCACTCAGACTCACAGGACAGGAGTATCCTCTTTCCACTGAAGAACTGGTCTGAGTCTGGGACCACCTTCAGAGACTCTGAGGACAAAGACAAAGGTTAAACCCTGAAAGTCCAGACCCACAGAAGTGAAGTGGACAGAACATGACACATGTAGATGAAGCTCAGGGTAAACTCAGGTCTGACCTGGTCCATCGCTGGGTTTAGCTTTTTCTTTCTTCACAAAAACAAGTCACAAACAGCAGCAGAACCATTGAGTTGAGTCTTATTAATGAATCTACTCTGTGTCTGTGAACACTGGAGGCTTTTCTCACATGAAAGTACAAATGTTTGTGTTTCTGAAAGTGGCTCTAACTTTAGCATCAGCACCTGTAGTTTAGGACAGTTATCCACAAACACTGGTCTGGGGCCAAAAACTGGGCTTCTGCTATCGGGTTCCCAGAAGATCTTTTAAAATGTATTTTAGTTTTATTGTCCCGCTTCTAAATACTTCACAGTGCTTTTTAAAGGAACTATAGAGGCAGTTAACACAATAAACAGTAAATTAAAGCAATAAAAGCTAAAACAGACACAATAATATGTTGTGTGTAATTTATGTTTCAAACCTGGAAAAAGAAAACTACACGTGACTGTATCGGTCCTGATGTCGGGAGTAAAGGCGTCAGGGATAAAAAGTCTGACGTTAAAGGTGTGTTTTGTATTAAAACTGTAACTCAAGCTCCACCTTTCTCACTTACAAACTGTAACACACAGAGAAACACAAATACAGGAAGGATAAAGCTCACTGTGGTGCAGCTTTAAAGAACTAAACGACTCACCTCCTGACACAGCCCCGAGCAGCAGACTCACACCTGTGAAAGTGAACAACAAACACACATGTTGTTTCATACAAAACAGTCCCAACACTCAGCTCTGGTTGTGTCTCTTCAAATAACAGACTTTTCATATTGTTTCAATCATCAACATTCAGTTTCCTCACAAACTCATCCAAAGAGCCCAAGGAATGAGGCTCACAACGTTAGCATCAGAAATACTCACCGAGAAAAGGCAGCATCTTCACTTCAAAGTCCAGTTTGAACCGAGACTAAAGCCAAGACTAAACCAGGACTAAACCAGGACTAAACCAGGTCTAAACAGGTCTGCAGCAGGACTAAACTCGGTCTAAACTCGGTCTAAACTCGGTCTACAGCAGGACTAAACTCGGTCTACAGCAGGACTAAACTCGGTCTGCAGCAGGTCTAAACTCGGTCTGCAGCAGGTCTAAACTCGGTCTGCAGCAGGTCTAAACTCGGTCTGCAGCAGGTCTAAACTCGGTCTACAGCAGGTCTAAACTCGGTCTACAGCAGGTCTAAACTCGGTCTACAGCAGGTCTAAACTCGGTCTGCAGCAGGTCTAAACTCGGTCTGCAGCAGGTCTAAACTCGGTCTACAGCAGGTCTAAACTCGGTCTGCAGCAGGTCTAAACTCGGTCTGCAGCAGGACTAAACTCGGTCTAAACTCTGAAATGTGGTCTTATAAAAAGAGGTGTAAAACCGAGGTGTGACTTTGATCTGTTTTTAGGTTTGAGACAAAGTGTGATCCTTATTTGGTCAAAGAGCGAGACAGGAAACGGCCAAAACCACCAACACTTCTGCAGCGAAACTTCACAACTTTTCTGTCACTGAAATGTGCATCTACTATGACATGTTAATATTGTATCAGGAGCAGGTTTTTGGCTCTTTTAAATCGGTCTGAAGCAGGTCTAAACTCGGTCTAAACTCGGTCTACATGACACTAGAAGCTGCGAAACTAAATAAAACAACAGAACAGTTCAGACAAACAAACAGAGCAGCTCAAACATTCTTATTTGTACATTATAAACAGCTTTAGACTCACAGAGACTCAAACATTCTTATTTGTACATTATAAACAGCTTTAGACTCACAGAGACTCAAACATTCTTATTTGTACATTATAAACAGCTTTAGACTCACAGAGACTCAAACATTCTTATTTGTACATTATAAACAGCTTTAGACTCACAGAGACTCAAACATTCTTATTTGTACATTATAAACAGCTTTAGACTCACAGAGACTCAAACATTCTTATTTGTACATTATAAACAGCTTTAGACTCACAGAGACTCAAACATTCTTATTTGTACATTATAAACAGCTTTAGACTCACAGAGACTCAAACATTCTTATTTGTACATTATAAACAGCTTTAGACTCACAGAGACTCAAACATTCTTATTTGTACATTATAAACAGCTTTAGACTCACAGAGACTCAAACATTCTTATTTGTACATTATAAACAGCTTTAGACTCACAGAGACTCAAACATTCTTATTTGTACATTATAAACAGCTTTAGACTCACAGAGACTCAAACATTCTTATTTGTACATTATAAACAGCTTTAGACTCACAGAGAAGCGGCGGCTCCATCTTCACACTTTGACTTGTGTCTGACAAATGCACAAAGTGTGAAGTGAGTTTGAACTGGTAACTTCCTTTTCTCAGAAGTGCAGACTATTTAAAGTGAGCGAGGTGCTAAAGACTAAACTGTGCAGAGTTTAAAGGGAAATGACACTTGTGCAGTTTATTTGTCGTTGTTACACAGAAGAGAAAACAAAATGGCCGAACACACGTCTTTACAACATGAGATTCCACAGTGTAACAAGTATGGAGTGTAATAGCTGTGGAATAACTATGTAATAAGGCCAAAATGATCAGAAGTCCAGGTTTGACTGCTGGAGGGCAGGGACCAGTAAATAAGTAACAAAGACGAAGTAAGTATAATTATGTATGTGTATTTACAGAAAACAAAAGGTGAGTAAATAAATATGCACAAAGACTGCAGCATAGATAATAACTGATGTATTAAGAGTTCAGGGTTTGAACAGAAAAACAAAATGCGTGTCTGTTTGGGAAAAAAAAGTTCATTGGTAATAACAAGAATCGCACCACTCAAGAATGTCCAGTTCAGTTATTGTTGATGTGATGAGCCCAAAAGTGCACAAGATAATCCAAAGGTTTGCATATAGTCAAGGTGATGCGTCCGAGTTTGTGTGGAGAGAGAGGAAATCAGGCTGAATGCCTCCTACCAGACCCCAAGACAGATGGTTCCAGGCTCTAGCTCGCCATCTAGTGACCGGAAAGGGCACCTGGCCTGTTCAAAATAACAGGTCCCAATCAATAAGAGCTCAACATAACAGTGTACACTAAAACAGAATCAAAAGCTAACAACAGATGCTAATGTTAGCATACAATAAATGACTCAAGGAGATTACGAAATTGTCAGATAAGCTCATCATATTTCTGGGAGATAGCAAAACTAAAGTTAGCATGTTAGCATAGTAGCGTTAGCATGCTAGCTAGTTAGCATAAGTAATACAATCTCAAAAAAACAGATCATATGGAATCAGACAATTCAACCAGACACATGTTAGCATTAGCATTAGCACTAGCATTAGCATAGCTAATGCTAACAAAGGACCACATGGCTCACATTATTTCACACTCACCAGTTCACTTGGTTTTCTGCCCCCACCCAATCAGATCAGATCTCACAGTGGTTAAACAGATAGAGTCTGAGTCCTACAACAAGGTTAACATGTGGTTTAGGAACCAGCAATACATAGAAGTGGATAAATATATTGTTTGTTTGTTTGTTTGTTTGGACTGACCTTCAGAGCACTGCTCCTCTGGCTCCTCTCCACACACCTGACTGGGAAAAGGAGCCAGAGAGCTTAAATATGGCCACTAAGGTGAATGATTGGCTGATTGAAGGAAGTGACAGAAAGTGGCGTAACTGGAGAGTTCGGGAAATAACAGGACTGGACTGAACTGAAGGGATGGAACTGGATTCATTTGAATGAGATTTTCAACCCTGGTTACAGAAGCAGCTGGAGCAGTCACGGCTAAAGAGGAGTTAGGTTTTTATTGAACAAAAAACAAATGAGTTCAGTCACAAACTAAGAATAATTCAAACTGCCAGCGGTGATACAGGCCGTCTCTTCTCTTTATGACTGCAGAGTACGAGACTCTTGTCCTTCTCTGTCCACGTCACTCCTTCCTCCATAAGTTACATTGATATACTACTCCAGTCTTTGCCAGAAGACTTGGCTGTGCACGCAACATCAGTTGGCTTGTTTATGTTATATAGCAAACTTCTGTACTTACGAGCATTTCCTGTTCAGTTCATTTCCATGAGGTTTTTACTTCACCAGCTTAAAACAAATAAACACTCAGAAGATCAGACAGGGAACAGTGAGTTCTATGTCATCCCTACTGACCGCACTAAGCACCCAATGATCATCAATGTACTGTACATGCGCAGGTCGAGTCACCTCTGACCTCCGCTGAACCACGTGAGTCTATAAAGTCATGTGACAACGGAAGTTCAAAAAAACAAGTCGGAGAATAAGGGAGTAAGAGAATAAAGACGTCAGAGAATATCAATGTTGAGGAATAATGGAATCAGGGAATATTGGCACCGAGGACTGGTGTGATGAATCCCAAAAACACTGCTCCTTTTTGTTACTAAAACAAGAGATTTAATGTTCAGAGATCGACTGCACTGGAGCAACTCAAGATAAAAACACTTCCAAACATTGGGCCTCATTCATGACATTTTCTTATGAACACACTTGTTTAAGGGCTTCTTACGAACTTTTATGGCATTTAGAAAATTTGTTCTGAACTGAAAAATCTGTGAGAGCAAAGTCTAAGAACACACAGAAGCACTCATCAGAACAAACAATCAGCTGTTTTAGAATTTTATTTCTTAACCAATTCAGTGGAAAATTAGTTGATTGTAGGTGATGTATTTTTACAAATAAATGTCTATAAAATAATGTAAGAAACAATAAAGTGTCTCCTCCTTTAATGACCCTAGAGCAGCCTCTGTGTTCTAACCCCCACAGGACTCCGCCCAGCACCACACAGTCAATACATCACAAATGTCTTATTTTGGCTCCATTTAGTCTGTTGCTTCAATCTCAGTAAAAACATCAAACATTCACTTTACAATAAAACAACATGAAACCCAATAAAACAACATGAAACCCAATAAAACAACATGAAACCCAATAAAACAACATGAAACCCAATAAAACAACATGAAACACAATAAAACAACATGAAACCCAATAAAACAACATGAAACCCAATAAAACAACATGAAACACAATAAAAAACATGAAACCCAATAAAACAACATGAAACACAATAAAACAACATGAAACCCAATAAAACAACATGAAACACAATAAAACAACATGAAACCCAATAAAACAACATGAAACACAATAAAACAACAGAAGCTGTGATTGGCTCAGAAGCTGTGCTCGGTGGTGACCTCAGCGCCGACGACATCATCATACTCCTCCTCCTCCTGCTGGCCCGTCTCCATGGAAACCGGGCGTGGCTTTGTTCCTGTGGACAGCGGGGGAAACGTGATTGGTTTTTTGGGCGTTTTTCATGTTTAAATTGTCCACCATTGCTACAGTTTTGGAGATATTTTAATGATTTCTTGTTACAAACTTAGACTGAGTCAAATTTCAAAAAGTCAACTAAACCCAGAGTCTTGTCATTTACAAATGTGCTGTCCTTATGTTCTGTTAGAGCCTTTTACTCCACATTTTATTTAACAACTGTAAAAATATAGATTATATTTTAGTCAAACTCTTTTTGGATTAAATGTATGAATCCACTTGTGTTGTGAGTAAAAACTCCTCTTGGTTTGATTCTTTGTCCAGACTTATACAGTAAACAGCAGATTGTCAGAGATGAAAATGTGAATCTAAAGTGGATTTAACAGGCCTAAAGTCTAAAGCCTGTTCAGAGCAGCAGAGTGGAGTTACCTGAGCGACGCTGCCCCCTGTAGACCTGCACCAGCAGCACAGTGCAGACGCCGTACGGACTGAACACCAGCAGAGGGCGCAACACCCACATCAGCCAGAAAGGAAGAACAGGAGAGGAAGGACCTGTAGTGAAGAGACACATCAGCACATTTATAAAACACTGACTTTTTCAGAAGCTCCCCTCTCCTCTGACTCCTCCCCTCTCCTCTGACTCCTCCCCTCTCCTCTGACTCCTCCCCTCTCCTCTGACTCCTCCCCTCTCCTCTGACTCCTCCCTCTCCTCTGACTCCTCCCCTCTCTCCTCTGACTCCTCCCCTCTCTCCTCTGACTCCTCCCCTCTCCTCTGACTCCTCCCCTCTCCTCTGACTCCTCTCCTCTGACTCCTCCCCTCTCCTCTGACTCCTCCCCTCTCCTCTGACTCCTCCCCTCTCCTCTGACTCTCCCCTCTCCTCTGACTCCTCTCCTCTGACTCCTCCCCTCTCCTCTGACTCCTCCCCTCTCCTCTGACTCCTCCCCTCTCCTCTGACTCCTCCCTCTTTCCTCTGACTCCTCCCTCTCCTCTGACTCCTCCCCTCTCCTCTGACTCCTCCCCTCTCCTCTGACTCCTCCCCTCTCCTCTGACTCCTCCCCTCTCCTCTGACTCCTCCCCTCTCTCTGACTCCTCCCCTCTCCTCTGACTCCTCCCTCACCTCAGTGATACCTGTGACTTGGAGTCTTCTCTTCTCTGACTCTTCAGTTGTGTCTTTGCAGATGTATTCTCCTTCATGTTCCTTGGACACAGTGCTCCACTCGGACTTGTTCTGGACCACAGCTCCGTCTTTCAGCAGAACTGGACTCAGACCAGACCCAGGTCTTCTACGACATCTGAGTGTGATGTCACTTCCTGTTTGTACAGGAAGTGCAGGACTGTCCAGGATCAGGTTTCTGTCTGAAAAGAGAAATAACTCTTGTCATGACCAGTCCAATAAACCTTTAATAGTTTGTATAGTTTGCTTGGGTGGGCGGAGCTTCACTAAAACACTCAAACTGATCAGACTTTGGTGCTTCAAAGGTTAATCATGAGAGAAATCTCAGAAGTGTTTATTGAGACGAAAGTCACATGAGGTTTTTCAGACAAACGTCGGTGTAGATCAGACGTGGACGACTGTTTCTCCTCCAGGGCCAGATTCAGATCCAGACAGAGGCAGAGGCGTCCTAACTCAACATTTACAACAAACTTTATGTCTGGCCTTGTTTCAGACTGAACTGAGTTTGAGTCGTTTGAATCAGGAGATTTAATGACTTTCATACTTTCATCCTGGTTTCAAAGACTTTCTCTCTGAGAATGAGAGAGTTGGACTTATAAAACAAATAAGATGATTCACTTCTTAAATAACTAAATAAACATGCCGTGTGGTTTAATAAAGTGCTCTTGATGAGTCATTTGGCACAAAGTCAATTTGTCAAACAAGTTTGAAACAGTTTAAAACAAGAAAAATAATCAGATCAATAAATAAACAGATTTTAAATATGTCAACATTTCTGAAATGTGAAGTGTCTGCAGTCAAACTATTGTAATTGTCTTGTACTTCAGGGTTTGCAGTGTTTCTGTAAAATATAGCTACGTTAAGTATTATTTTATCACTTTATTGTAATATTATTAAAAACACAAATGAGAAAAGCAAAGCCAATAATAAAAGAAATAGAAACATCACACTTATTCTCAGAACAGACAGAGGGCCACATCTGGCCCCCGGGCCACAGTTTGCCCAGGTCTGGTGTAAAGAGCTGATCTTTGTTCGTTTAGTTCAGACATGGGCAAACTATGGCCCGGGGGCCACATGCGGCCCTTGGACTGTTTCAATGTGGCCCCCGCACATTTTTGAGAATAAGTGTTACTCTTAATATTTCTTTTATTTGTTTCTCTTGGCTATGAAGCATGTGTCATTGCTTGTTGCTGTAATATTATCACAATATATGGTCAAAATAGCAGATTAAAAAGCCAAGGAGATACAAAAATGTGCTGCAATAATGATCATTTGTTACACCAATGACCTCAGACTGGCCCACCACCATTTATCCCGGTTCGAATACGGCCTGCGGGAAAAAATAATTGCCCACCCCTGGTTTAGTTCACCGGGAACTACACCGGTCACATAAAGATACTAAAGAGCCTGAACAACGTGTCCACTCTCACCCCCTCCTTTCACCCTCTCCTTTACACTTCCAGCACTGCCCATTTACCAGTGAGAGTTTGAAATGTGTTTGTGGAGGAGCTCAATGTACCTGTGACAGTGAGGAGACGCTGTGGGCTCCTTCCTCCTGCTGCAGACTCACACCAGTACAGACCAGAGTCTGAGGAGGAGGGCTCATACAGGATACAGCTGGAATCATATAAATCAATCCACCCAAACTCTTCTCCACAGCCCTGGACCTGATCAGATCCTGTCCTGGTCCTCTTCACTCTCCACTCAGACTCACAGAACAGTCGTATGATCTCTCCACTGAAGAACTGGTCTAAGTCTGGCTCCACCTTCAGAGACTCTGAGGACAAAGACAAAGGTTAAACCCTGAAAGTCCAGACCCACAGAAGTGAAGTGGACAGAACATGACACATGTAGATGAAGCTCAGGGTAAACTCAGGTCTGACCTGGTCCATCGCTGGGTTTAGCTTTTTCTTTCTTCACAAAAACAAGTCACATCAGAGAAGAAAAGTCAACGTTTAGTGACTTAGAAAAAGAATGAATGAAGTCAAATACAAGATTATTTTACTTAAATTACAATGAATACATCTAATCACTGATCAATATTAAGTCAACAACGTATTTTCTGATCTATAAGTCACACTTTGTTTCATGGTCTGGTTAAGGGTGCGACATTTATTTGAAAAAGTAAAAACAAAACAAAAGGTTTTCACTGGGACGGCCACAAGAGGGCGCCAGGGAATCAAGGCACTGGGGGAATAACGGCAAGCCTAAAAACTAAAGTGAAAAGACATTTCAGAATCATTTACCATCTGACGTTAAAGGTGTCGTTTGTATTAAAACTATTCTAACTTTACAGAGAAACACAAATACAGGAAGGATAAAGACTCACCTCCTGACACAGCCACGAGCAGCAGACTCACACCTGTGAAAGTGAACAACAAACACACATGTTGTGATAGTGTTTCTCAAACTGTGGTGTGTGGACTCTCTCTGAGGCTTGTTTAGTGTCTGTTCATGTCTTTGTCCTTTTTAGGGGAGAATTATAAAGAACTAACTTATCCACAGTTTAGTTTATATTTAGAACTGTGAACGAACGTCCTAGTGCGATGTCATCTTTAATGAACAGGAAGTCACTTTTATAAACAGGAAGTCACTTTATAAACAGGAAGTCATCTTTATGAACAGGAAGTCACTTTTATGAACAGGAAGTCACTTTTATAAACAGGAAGTCACTTTTATAAACAGGAAGTCACTTTTTAAATCCTAAAAACGTCTGAACTGGGATGAAGTCTGTAAAAAGACACTCAGCTCTGGTTCTGTCTCTTCAAATAACAGACATTTCATATTGTTTCAATCATCAACATTCAGTTTCCTCACAAACTCATCCAAAGAGCCCAAGGAATGAGGCTCACAACGTTAGCATCAGAAATACTCACCGAGAAAAGGCAGCATCTTCACTTGAAAGTCCAGTTTGAACCGAGACTAAATCCAGGCCTAAACCAAGACTAAACCCAGGTCTAAACTCGGTCTACAGCAGGTCTAAACTCGGTCTAAAGCAGGTCTAAACTCGGTCTGAAGCAGGTCTAAACTCGGTCTAAGCAGGTCTAAACTCGGTCTGCAGCAGGTCTAAACTTCTACAGCAGGACTAAACCAGGTCTAAACTCGGGTCTACAGCAGGACTAAACTCGGTCTAAACACGTAAATGTGGTCTTATAAAAAAGAGGTGTTAAACTGAGGTGTGACTTTGATCTGTTTTTAGGTTTGAGACAAAGTGTGATCCTTATTTGGTCAAAGAGCGAGACAGGAAACGACCAAAACCACCAACACTTCTGCAGCGAACTTCACAACTTTTCTGTCACTGAAATGTGCATCTACTATGACATGTTAATATTGTATCAGGAGCAGGGTTTTAGCTCTTTTCTATGTGTCTTTTATACAACGAGACAATATTTTATTTATTAGTGTTTTGGGACATTTTCTTTGGGTTTAACAGCTAAGTTTAAGTCTAAAGTTACAAAAATGGATACGTTTAGATTGAGAAACCGGTCGCCCTGTGGTTCCTGCTTTAGTCTAAACTTTCTCTCTTCATCTCCTTTTGTTCTTCCTTGTCTCCTTCTCCTTTCTCTCCTCATCTCCTTCTTTCCTCCCTCGTCTCCGTCTCTCTTTCCCTTTCTCTTCTTTCTTTCTTCTTCGTCTCCTCTCCTCTTCTAAACTGAACCGGTCGCCCTGTGGTTCGAGTGAACTGGTGTGAAAATAGTTGTTCACAATTAAACACAGAAACAGTTTTACACATGAACTGGCTTTAATACTGAAAACGTCAAACACAAGTTTAACAAACAAAAGGAGGGAGGAGACGAGAAGGAGTAGATGAGGAAAGAGGAGATGAGGAAGGAGACAAGGAGGGAAAAGATGAGGAGGGAGAAGACGAGGAGATGAGGAGGGAGGACATGAGGAGGAAGGAGATGAGGAGGGAGGAGACAAGGAGGGAGGAGATGAGGAGGAAGGAGATGAGGAGTAAGGAGATGAGGAGGGAGGAGACGAGGAGGGAGGAGATGAGGTGAGAGGAGACGAGGAGGAAGGAGATGAGGAGGAAGGAGATGAGGAGAGAGGAGATGAGGAGAGAGAGATGAGGAGGGAGGAGATGAGGAAGGAGACAAGGAGGGAAAAGATGAGGAGGGAGAAGACGAGGAGATGAGGAGGGAGGACATGAGGAGGAAGGAGATGAGGAGGGAGGAGACAAGGAGGGAGGAGATGAGGAGGAAGGAGATGAGGAGTAAGGAGATGAGGAGGGAGGAGACGAGGAGGGAGGAGATGAGGTGAGAGGAGATGAGGAGAGAGGAGATGAGGAGGGAGGAGATGAGGAGAGAGGAGATGAGGAGATGAGGAGGGAGGAGATGAGGAGAGAGGAGATGAGGAGGGAGGAGATGAGGAGGAGGACATGAGGAGAAGGAGACGAGGAGGAAGGAGATGAGGAGGGAGGAGATGAGGAGGAGGAGATGAGGAGGAAGGAGATGAGGAGGAAGGAGATGAGGAGAGAGGAGATGAGGAGAGAGGAGATGAGGAGGAGGAGATGAGGAGGGGAGATGAGGAGGAGAGATGAGGAGAGAGGAGATGAGGAGGAGGAGATGAGGAGAGAGGAGATGAGGAGGAGGAGATGAGGAGGAAGGAGATGAGGAGGAGGAGATGAGGAGAGAGGAGACGAGGAAGGAGTAGATGAGGAAAGAGGAGATGAGGAAAGAGACAAGGAGGGAAAAGATGAGGAGGGAGAAGACGAGGAGATGAGGAGAGAGGAGACAAGGAGGGAGGAGATGAGGAGGGAGGAGATGAGGAGAGAGGAGATGAGGAGAGAGGAGATGAAGAGGGAGGAGATGAGGAGAGAGGAGATGAGGAGGGAGGAGACGAGGAGGAAGGAGATGAGGAGGAGGAGATGAGGAGGAGGAGATGAGGAGGGAGGACATGAGGAGGAAGGAGATGAGGAGGAAGGAGATGAGGAGGGAGGAGATGAGGAGGAAGGAGATGAGGAGGGAGGAGACAAGGAGGAGGAGATGAGGAGGAAGGAGATGAGGAGGGAGGAGACAAGGAGAGAGGAGACGAGGAGGGAGGAGACGAGGAGGGAGGAGATGAGGAGGAGGAGATGAGGAGGAGGAGACAGAGAGAGGAGACGAGGAGGGAGGAGACGAGGAGGGAGGAGACGAGGAGGGAGGAGATGAGGAGGGAGGAGATGAGGAGGAGGAGACGAGGAGGGAGGAGATGAGGAGGAGACGAGGAGAATCAGTCAAACACATAGTTTAGTGCAAATCATTACATTGTCCTTTAAAAATCCTTCATTAAACAAATTAATTACAAAAATTAAATGTAGATAAACCGATATTTGATCTCTCCATTCATTTGTATAAAACTTTGACTTCATCATTAACACGTTAGTCCAGGTTTAGTCCAGGTTCAGTCTAGGTTTAGTCCAGTTCAGTCCAGGTTCAGTCCAGGTTTAGTCCAGGTTTAGTCCAGGTTTAGTCCAGGTTTAGTCCAGGTTCAGTCCAGGTTTAGTCCAGGTTCAGTCCAGGTTTAGTCCAGGTTCAGTCTAGGTTTAGTCCAGGTTGAGACCATGTTCAGTCCAGGTTTAGTCCGGGTTTAGCCCAGGTTCTGTCCAGGTTTAGTCCAGGTTTAGTCCAGGTTCATTCCAGGTTTAGTCCAGGTTTAGTCCAGGTTCAGTCTAGGTTTAGTCCAGGTTTAGTCCCTGTTGTAGTCCAGGTTTAGTCCAGGTTCAGTCCAGGTTTAACTCAGGTTCAGTACCGGTTTAGTCCCTGTTTTAGTCCAGGTTTAGTCCATGTTGTAGTCCAGGTTCTGTCCCTGTTGTAGTCCAGGTTTAGCCCAGGTTTAGTCCAGTTCAGTCCAGGTTCAGTCCAGGTTCAGTCCAGGTTTAGTCCAGGTTCAGACCAGGTTTAGTCAATATTCAGTCCAGGTTTAGTCCCTGTTGAAGTCCAGGTTTAGACCAGGTTTAGTCCAGGTTTAATACAGGTTCAGTCCAGGTTCAGACCAGGTTTAGTCAATATTAAAGCATTAAAAAAATCTAATTTCATAATAAAACAGCACAATATCAAAGCTTCAATATAAAATACAAAATAAAAGTATAAAAAATATGTTTTAACACTTTTTTGGTAAAATTTAAAAATTATTCAGTTTAGATTTAGTCACAATATTTTTATTGAGCCATATACAATTTACATTTATAAGGTGCAGCATCAGAAGAGCTCAACATACTGTGTTTTCTTTTTATAACGAAAAACAAACACAAGAAATATAATAAAATACAAAATAATAATAATAAAAATCACAATAAAAAAAAAAATGTTGCTTGGCGATAATTTACAGAGATGTATAAAATGTAGTTTAAGGTTTCATACAGTAGACGCAGACTTAGTGAACGAACGGTTGTCACACTTTTTGAAGGCACATGAAAAGATCACACAACCACATTCTAGCACTTGGAACAGAAGGTCCTTTCCATGACATGAGGAGGAGTTTCTTTGCAATAATCAGACAATAGGAGATGAAGTGCTGCTGTGCTGACGTAATCTCGATTGTATAATTTGAGACATAGAGTCAAACACGTCAGACCAATATTGAGCTACCTTAGGACATGAAACAAATGCATGGAAACCTTTGAATAGTGAAGCCTGTGTATTATTTTAAATTGTTTAAGGCAATGTCTGGAGTTATTAGAGCATGAGTGAATATACTTGAGACTGTCTTCACAGATATTATTTGAATGCCCAGGTCTTTCTCCCAGTTTTCTCTGAGTTTACTCGAGGAGGGAGATGAATGCTTTAAAGGAACCGTATGTAAGATGCACAACTAGTGGTTTTAAAAAGGTATTACAGATTGTGAAATGGCCCATACATTGAAGATAGGAAGCTACTGACCAATCAGGAATAAGAGTTGCTATGAATCATGGGTAATACTTAGAAAGTCACTTTCCCAGACCTGACTCTTGGTCATGGTTTGTTCCCAATTATTGCTTTTTAATACAATGTGGGAGGAGCCTAATGAGAACTGTGTGGAAACAAGTGCATGAGCCTATCACAGACAGTTGTGTCTGTGTCCTGGAGCAACATCAGTTCAAACTCAAACATGTTCTTGACTCATGGTTCAAAATTAACTTCAGGTTCAGAAACCAAACTGGCAACCCGACTGAGAGAGTCATGTGATGCTCATTCTGCTTTCTGATTGGATAATAAATGTAAACATCAACAAAGGGACATCATGTCCATTGCTTTGTTAATTAAGACTAACTCAGAATTACATTGACTTTCAGTAAAAATAACAACATATTTGGACTTGTTGACCTTGTGTCTTTGGACACATATAATTAATGTTTATGAAATCTGACATTAAAATCTTACATACGGTTCCTTTAATAATTTATTATATATACAAGAGATGAATTTATTTTCATTAGGGGAAATGTTTAAACAGTCATCAACTATAGACTGTTCTACAGCAAAAGATGTCAGGTGTTTTCACACATAGTCCCTGACTTGTAAGTATCTAAAAAAATATTACCCTGTAGTTTATACTTCCTCTGTAACTGTGTAAAAGAGGCAAATACACCTTGAATATACAATTCTCTAAGAGATCTTATCCCCAATGTCTCCCATTCATTAAAAGTTGAATCGAGAGTAGATGGAGTGAACGATGGATTCTTTGTAATTGGTAGGGTAAGCTTTAATTTGCTTCCATGTTCGAATAAGATTTGATATTATTGGATTTTTACAGTATAAGGATTTGTCCAGAGGGGAAGGTGATAATATAATGGCAGCAGGTGAGTATGGGTGGCAATCTTCACTTTCTATAGTTAACCAGGTTGGAGCATTATCAGGAGCTTTAGTGAAAAACATATGCTTTCAAAGGTAGATGCCCAGTAGTACATAATAAAGCTTGGAAGGGATAGACCCCCAGTCAGTTTAGATTTAGTCAGGTGTTTCTTAGCTATCCTAGGAGTTTAATAATTCCATAAAAACGGTTGAATAATTGAGTCAATTTGTTTTAAAGAAAGACTTTGTTAAGAATACAGGAATATTTTGAAACAAGTATAAGATTTGTGGTAAGAAAATCATCTTTACTGCATTTATCCTTCCTAATAATGAGATTGGTATGTTTTCCAAAAATCAATTTTCATTTTAAGTTGATCCAGTTTGATTGCATGAGAGAGGAAAATTGTTTTGTAACTTCAATGCCCAAGTAGGTAAATTTGTTTTGACACCTTAAATGGAAACTGTAACAACGTAGCCTGAGGAACTGGATGGACAGGCATCAGCAGACTCTTGGTCCAGTTGATGCGGTAGCCTGAAAATTTACCAAACAAGTTAATCTTTTCGAGAATTGCTGGTATAGAGCATTTTGGGTTTGTCACATATAAAAGAATATCATCCGCGTACAGAGACATTGTGTTCAATGTGTTTTTAGTCCCATAACCATATTCAGTTGAGCTTTTACATAGTTTTAAGGCTAAAAACAGGCTTGATCTGGATTAAACCAGATGCCTTTCCTTCAAACATTCAGGTGTAAAGGCAATAATAAGTGCTTTGGTTCAAATGCAAAAAGTACAAATCATAAAAGTGAATTCTACAAATCCTGAGGCACAATCACCAGACGCTCACAAAACAAACATCACTGGCTCTGGTTCTCACTCAATCATTTCTGTTTTTTCTGATCATAAGTGAGATTTAACACAGATTTAACACGGTTTGGCTCATTTCAAGCAGCGACACATGTACAGTACATTTCTATTTACTGATGGACAGATGGATTATTCCAGGTGTGTGTCTTCAGTTTGGCATCCTGTTTCAGATAGAGTTCTGGACCTGGGCGCTTTGACGTGTTCTGTGGAGACAAAGAGTTAAAACACATTATTTCACTGATCATATTTTGAACCGGAACAAGGTCCAGGAACTCTCAGGAGCATTCTGACAACAGTTGTGTCTGATCCAGTAACACATTTACAGTCTGTGAGCTGTTTGTGTCTCTCCTACGAGACACAGCTCTGCTCTCTCGTCTCTCATTCTGTAAAATATATTTGTGGCAAAACAGAGTCACAAGGCCTTTTCCCACTGTAGGAACGTTTTCCAGTTCCTAGTACTTTTTTAGTTCCTGTCCCCATTTTGGGAGCGTTCACACAGAGCAGGAACTATGGACTGGGGCCACATTTTAGGGACTTTTTTAGCTCCTGCTCTGGGGCAGGTACTATCCAGTCAGACCAGGAACCTTTTAGTGACACAAACACATTTACAACACTAACTTTGTTTGGAAACATGTTTTACACATTCTCACATTTAGATAAACTTTCCTTCTCCTTAAGATAAAAGCAGTAACTCCCAAACTGTATTTATTTAATTTGTAAACAGTAGCCTACAATACTATTATTATGAATTACAGTGAATCATTTAGTTTTATTGTTAATTCCAGTGATGTTATTAAGTTTTGCTCATTATAGTTTTATGTGGAATCAAACAAAGACAACTTTTATTTTCCTAACACCACTTATTATTATTTAAATGTTCCAGACTGTACAGATGCTAATGCTAAAGCTAGTTAGACCCACTTTCAGAAACTGCTGCTGTGTGAACACAAACATGGGGACAGGGTAGTTCCTCTGACTAAACAGGGACTGGAGGAATGTGGGGACTAGTTCTTGGTACTTTCATGTGGGAAAACGCCTACAGACTGTGAATGGTTAAAAGAGAAACTGACAATAAATGTGACCAATCAGAAGCAGCGCAGGTATTGTCTGAGCAGTCAGTCCCTACACACTCTGACTTTACAAAGATGTGAGGGTCTGGGATCAGAGCGACGGGTTTGAGTTTGAAGAGCGAGCTTTTCCCTCCCTTGCTGTACTGACAGCGGGACAGAGACGAAAAAATCATAAAATCACAGAGCTGCGGCCTGTTAAAAACTTCAAACCGATAACACCTCATTAAACATGCGCGCGGAGAATCAGCCTCGATCAGTGCGCGAACTTTTACACGTGTTTGTGATGTTTACTTTGAAAACGTTAAAAACTGCCTTGTTTCACTTCCCACAGTGTATTTGTGACACTGAGCTGGTTTTAACCAGGACTATCCCAGAACTGGACTAGGTTTTCTTCAGGACTGAACATGTTAGTTACCAATGTAACTATAGTTCTATGAGTAGCTAAAGCTAAAACCATGAGCTTGGTTTTATACATTTCTGTTCAGCCTAAACAAGATGAAACCAATCACAGAAAACCCAGAAATTACACCGAAACAGCTACGTAGGGCTGTGCCATTAATCGAAAAATCGAGAGATCGAGATCGAATCGAAACGAATCGTCAATTATTTGGTTGTGGCTTTTGAATCGAAAGATCGAAAACCAAACTTTTGTCAATAAAAATGTGTAGTTTGGAGCAAAAGTCAATCTTAGAGACAGAATAATGCTGTATAGTTTCAAAAAAATCTAATAAAAAGGGACATAATAAAAGTTTTAGTTTTGTTTATGTTCATGAATGGCATTTTTCATTTGTTTTTGAAAAGGTTAAGCTAAATCGAATCGAAAATCGAGATCGATCGATATGAGAAAAAAAAATCGTGATTATATTTTTTCGCAGATCGCCCAGCCCTACAGCTACGTCTGCCACCTTGAATGTTTTGAAATTGTGGAGGTGTGGAGAAGATTGGCTCTGTCAATTGGTCTTTGGTTCCAGACCCTTCTGCGTTTGAACAGAATGTAGATACAGGCTGGCTGCTCAGGCTCCTGTTGTATCTTCTTCCAAAACAGAAAATATGAGACAAGTGGATTTTATGGACGTTTGTTGTTATTTTATGACTCGTTTCGATGAGATTTAAAACAGACGTCACGTGTGTTTGGAGTGTATGAATCCATAAAGATACAACTGTCTGTTTATTGTCATAAGTTCAACTGTTTAATGTGTATTTTGGCGTCATGTCTGATGTCACTGAGGTTTGTAATGTTCTGATGTAAACTCACTGTTGGACCTGTGTCTGCTGCAGTGTAAAGACTGTTTATCTGTGTTGTTGTGGTGTCTGACTGTATACAGTCAACATTTATCAGATTGTTGTACTTCCATTACACTCACAGAGTCTTGAGCAGCACAAACCAGGTCTAGAACTTGTCTAGGGTCAGATACTGATGCAGAGGGAATGAGCTGAGATGCTCCATGTTTCTGACTTTCCCCACAACAGGCCACGCCTCCAAAAATGACACTCCACAGGCTGTATCTATTGTGTAGTTCAGCACTTCTCAAAGTGTGGGGCGCACCCGTTTAGGGGTACGACGAATGTTTCCAGGGGGGGCGCATAGAGCAGTGCAGATAAATGCACTTAAAAAGTGGAAGCAGGAAAAATACAGAGAACAGCTGCAGCAGCGAGCGGAGCTGCAACATGGACAGGATCATGTCAAAATAAAGACTACTGATGCAGATAAAACAGGAGACCAATGCACCACGTAGCTACTTAATTATGATTAATTATTTTGTCGACATTAACGCAACTCGATGCTCGTGATGCATGAATGAAAGTGCCCCGCTCTGCCGCTGTGTCCTTTTCTCTCTCTCTCTCTCATAAACAGTCCACACACAGAGGATCTCTTCCGCTGTAGTTATTGCAGTGGACACGAGGAAGAAAGGTCTGTTGTACAGACAGCAGGACAGAGACGAGTCTGAGCTCCGTCTGAGTGTTTAAATCGTCCAAAAAGACCCAGAAATTACGGAGATACGTCTCGTTTAACACTTCAAACTGATAACACCTCATTAAATATGCGCACGGAGAATCAGCGGTGATGCGCGAACTTTTACACACGTGTTTGTGATGTTTACTTTGAAAACTTTAAAAATGGGATTGTTTCACTTCCCACAGTGTATTTAGTGACACTGAGCTGGTTTTAACAGAACTGGACCAGGTTTTCATCAGGACTGAACCAGGACTATCCCAGAACTGGACCAGGTTTTCATCAGGACTGAACATGTTAGTTACCTATGTAACTATAGTTCTATGAGTAGCTAAAGCTAAAACCATGAGCTTGGTTTTATACATTTCTGTTCAGCCTAAACAAATTGAAATAACATTCTGATCCTAAAACATATTAAAACTGATGAACACTGGTAATATTATTATGTAAAACTGAGTTTAGTAATTAATCTACAAATGAGACATTTTTAAATATATCATTTGGTGTTAAAATTATGCATCTAAACCTAAATACCACAGACAGACATGTCGGGTCATTTTTTCTATTCCAAGGGGGGCACGGCAACAAAAGTTTAAGAAGCAGTGGTGTTAGCTCTTTCTTTTCACACTGTTAAGCTTTAGCGTTAGCATCGACAGACAACACTTCCTTTCATAAACGTTGGCCTTTAACATGTGTCAGAAAACTGTTCAGAGAGTGTTTACATGTGATCAGAGAAACCAGGATATTCATGTTCCTGTTCACATTTGCACTGAGAGCATCCTGGATATTTAGACTGGTAACTATGGCAACAATGACACCGATATGGTAAGGAACTAAACATGTGAGTAACTTTTTTTAACATGTTTCCAACAAATAAACAACCAAATAATAACGTAAGACTGAAGAACTCAGTCAGAGCTTTAAAAAAGCCTTCAGAATATGTCTAAGTTCTGAAGAGTCAGTTATGTATATATACTGTATATGTATGAATATATGTCTGAGTTCTGAAGAGTCCGTTCATAATTAACTGTGTTGGAAGGAAGGAAACAAGAAAAATAAAAAAATATCACATACACTGTTAATTATACTTACAGTTTAAAATGTTGAAGTGTGACAGGTGAATGTGACATTTGGACAAATCCACATTTGCACACAGACTGACCTTTGACCTTGAGGTTCACAATGATGAGTTTCAGCAGGTAGTGGTTCTTCTTGACCACACAGACGTAGATCCCAGAGTCTGTGAGTGTGGGCTTCTTCAGGATCAGGCTCATGTCTCCGCTCTTCAGGGCGTTTTTATCTTTCATCTGTGTCCGGTCTCTGTAGAGAAGGTCCTGGTCCCCGAGGTCGTCACCATCTCTGTTCCTGATGTGGACAGTCTTATTTCTTCGAGTCCACTCCACAGAGGTGACAGATTCGTGACATTCTATTTCACCAGGGAGAATCACATTCTCCACCCCGACCTCCACCTCCTTCTCAAACTCTATCTTCTCCACGTCCACAACAGACTCCTCTGGACAGGACTAAACCCTGAGAACAACACGTTTAACCAGATTAGACTTTGTAAACTTTGTGTTTGAACTGTTCTCTATAAAGTCAGAACAAGATGTAAAAGATGGAAACATCACAGCTCGTCCTGAACCAGAGCAGACACATTATTTACTGAAGCAGAACCTCCTCCAGAGACTTCTGTTGGTCTCACCAACACAGGGAAGGAAAAGGGGTTGAATTACACATTTAGGACTAAACATGGGGAATCAGCGTTTCAGTTTTATGCAGCTCAGATCTGGAACAGTCTAACTGAAGATGTAAGACAGGCCTCCACTGTGACAATGTTTAAATCTAGGCTCAAAACATGTCTTTTTATCTGTGCATATGACTGAAATACTTTGTCTGCACTCTTTATTTCTTTACTTCCTTTAGAGTAAATTTTATGCATATCATACTGGACATGGGTGTATTTTTAAAATGATATGCATTTTTCATACATGCATAGAAAGAGCGGCGGAATAACGCGCTGATCCCACCACATACAGCCCCGCCCCGTTCCGCTCCGACCACCGGACCAGCCGCTTCAATGACTGAATACAGCCGCCACATCCCCCGCACCCGCCGCGCAAGACCCCACCGCAGCCCTGTCCACCCGCCGCTGCCCGACCAAACGGACCAAGGCCACCATCCTCTCCACCCGAGTGCGCGGCAAAGTGAAGCTCCGCAGCCCATAACGCACCGAACAGGAAAAAGAAAGTGAGCCACGTCTCCGACACATGGACAGGACAACGCCACGGAGTTCATGCTCGCAACACAACAGTCTACCCCCAACGGAGGAGGAAAAGACGTCCACCACCGTGTCCCGAGCTAAAGCGATCCCACGAAACACATGAGCGGCCCGCGCACCCGACACAGTTATTTTGTCCTCAACGAGGACTTCCATTTTACAAACCCGTGCCCTCGGCGCACGCCCGTCCCGAGCTCCCTGGGGCCACGCAGCCCGGCGGAGCAGAGACCTGCGGCTAAACGAAAAACAAATGATTTATATAATTTGTTGGTGTTTTTTGAGCGATATTTAACATTCTGGAGGCTGAATGACGTCATCGGCCGAAAATATAATTGCTCATATTTTTAAAATCATAACAGCACAAACGAAACTTTTAATGGCACAAACCAGCACAAACGAAGCACTAACGAATGACACCATTCTGAGCTGTTTTGGTGCTTATTTAAGCTAAATGGGGGCTGAGTGACCCTAATTTGATCTATAAAAGAATCATTAATAACTCAAAAACTAAAGCAGCACAAACGAAACTTTGCAGCACAAAACAGCACAAACGAAGCACAAACGATTGACATAGTTTTTGTTTAGATGTGCGTTTAATGGGGGGCCAACTTCACGGAGGTCTGCGGCAACCCCCAGAGACGGACGGGGGCGGAGCGGTACGCAGTGGAAGCAGCGCGCAACGCACAATAAAGCGTTCTGTAATTTGACTGCAAGTCATGCATTCTCATTTCTTCACCTCATTACAGTTATGAGTGTCACTCTGTCACCTCTTTGAATACAGCAGCATTCTGTGGGACGATTCAAACCTGGGTTTATACTAGTCTGCTCATTCTAAGACAATTTACTGCAGTAATTATGCTCTAAATCAGCACTTCTCAAAGTGTGGGGCGCGCCCGTTTAGGGGGCGCCGAATGTCTTCAGGGGGGGCGCGAGGAGCAGTGCCGAAATGCACTTAAAAATACGAGTGGAAGCAGGAAAAATACAGAGAACACCGCCTCCACGGTGACAACAGCTGCAGCAGCAAGTGGAACTGCAACATTGACAGGATCCTGTCAAAAGAAATGCTACTGATGCAGATTAAACAGGAGACGAACGCACCACGTAGGATTTAAGTGATTCATTATTTTGTCGGCATTAACGCAACTCGATGCATGAATGAAAGTGCCCCGCTCTGCTGCTGCGCCCTTTTCTCCCTCGCTCTCATAAACTGTCCACACACAGAGGATCTCTTCCGCTGTAGTTATTGCAGTGGACACGAGGAAGAAAGGTCTGCTGTACTGACAGCGGGACAGAGACGAGTCTGAGCTCCTTGTGAGTGTTTAAATCATCCAAAAAGACCTAGAAATGACGAAGATATGGCCAGTTAAAGACTTCAAACCGATACCACTTCATTAAATATGCGCACGGAGAGCGGCGATGCGCGAACTTTTACGCACGTGTTTGTGATGTTTACTTTGAAAACGTTAAAAACGGCCTTGTTTCACTTCCCACAGTGTATTTAGTGAGCACTAAGCTGGTTTTAACCAGGACTATCCCAGAACTGGACCAGGTTTTAATCTGGACTGAAAATGTTAGTTACCTATGTAACTATAGTTCTATGAGTAGCTAAAGATAAAACCATTAGCTTGGTTTTATACATTTTGTTCAGCCTAAAACAAAATTAAATAACATTCTGATCATACAAACTATTAAAACTGATGAACACTGGTAATATTATTGTGTAAAACTGAGTTTATTCATTAAACTACAAATTAGACATTTTTAAATATATAATTTGGTGTTAAAATTATGCATCTAAACCTAAATACCACAGACACACATTTTTGTACTTTTGCAGAGGGGGTAGGGGCGCGGGTCATTTTTTCTATTCCAAGGGGGGCGCGGCAAAAAAAGTTTGAGAAGCACTGCTCTAAATTATTTGGAAACGGGGTTAACACCTAGTCATGTGCCAGGATAAAAAATACCGTCAAATACCGTGACACCGACATAATTTTGAAAAATACCGTGATATCAATTTTTGGTCATACCGCCCAGCTCTACTCTGGGAGAGTAAAAGTCTTTGTCCAGTTAAAAAAAGAACCTGAGCAGATGTTTAAAAAGTTATTTTTATTCTTTGTTCATCTAAACCTGATGAACTGAACCTGTGAGAAGAGATTAGGAACTGACTGGAGCGTCTGATTTACACTAAAACAGTGTTTGGAACAATCTGATTTTTGATTGATTGATTGATCATTGACTTATTGGGACTAAAGGTGCACATTATTTTTGTCTTTTATTGTCCAAACCGAAGAAAAAAAAACACAGAACACAATTTTATGAACAAATAAATAAATAAATACATACAAATTATTTTCTAAAGTGAGGTCATGTACCTTTGATTTTCTTCATTCTTTTGAACATCAACCAGAGAACGCAGACCACAAACAGAATGAGCACAGACAAAACTCCAGTGACCCAGGCGATGATTGTTCCCGAACGATCCTCTGAGAAAACAAAACAGAAACATTGAACATAGAAACACAGACTGATCCTGATGAGTTCATCTGCAGACACAATGCTCACTCTGAGCTGAATAAATAAACAAATAAACAAATAAATAAATAAATAAATAAATGCAGCCATGACAGTTGTTTAGCAGCTAAATTAAACATTATTACATGATTGAAGTCACTGTTATTTCATTCAGTTCAGTTATTATTAAGGAGCTGGACTCTCCCTCCACCTGGATTAGCCTGTCCTTGTCCTGCTAGACAAGTCGTTTCCCTCTGCTGATGGACTCTGCTCTAATATCATTTGCTAATTGCATTATTCTTATTTCTTTTTCAAAGATTTCGATTCCTTTAATTGCATTGCTATTTTTAATTGAAATAGACAATATTTCAAAAACAGAAACGGTGCGATGGGCAGCCCTGGCGGACTGATCTGGCGACTGGGAAGCAAGACGTGGTGTTGGGATACAGCATTACACTGCTATTAATGCTTCTGTACAATAATTGAGTCACTGATACAAAGTTTGGACCGAAACCAAAAGCTTCCAGGGTTTGATATAAGAAATGATGTTCAATACTATCAAAGGCTTAGGCTTTGTAAAAGTCTAATGCTGCGTTCCCACCAAACACGAATGGTGCGGCAAAAACGACCAGTTTTAATGTTAACCCTATGTAAAGAGGCGTGGACGCGCGAATACGTGTACAGCACCGAGAATTACACCTCGGACACACTGCAAGCATATTTTGCACTACACGGGATGTGTTACACTGCAGTTAGCACCTCCTTCACGCCTCCTCCTGGTGTCTCCTCTTACCTTCGCGCCTCCTCCTGGTGTCTCCTCTTACCTTCGCGCCTCCTCCTGGTGTCTCCTCTTACCTTCGTGCCTCCTCCTGGTGTCTCCTCTTACCTTCGCGCCTCCTCCTGGTGTCTCCTCTTACCTTCGCGGCCTCCTCCTGGTGTCTCCTCTTACCTTCGCGCCTCCTCCTGGTGTCTCCTCTTACCTTCTTCCCTCTTCCTGGTGTCTCCCTTACCTACGCGCCTCCTCCTGGTGTCTCCTCTTACCTTCGCGCCTCCTCCTGGTGTCTCCTCTTACCTTAGTGCCTCCTCCTGGTGTCTCCTCTTACCTTCGCGCCTCCTCCTGGTTCTCCTCTTACCTTCGCGCCTCCTCCTGGTGTCTCCTCTTACCTTCGTGCCTCCTCCTGGTGTCTCCTCTTACCTTCGCGCCTCCTCCTGGTGTCTCCTCTTACCTTCGCGCCTCCTCCTGGTGTCTCCTCTTACCTTAGTGCCTCCTCCTGGTGTCTCCTCTTACCTTCGCGCCTCCTCCTGGTGTCTCCTCTTACCTTAGTGCCTCCTCTTGTGTCTCCTCTTACCTTTGCGCCTCCTCCTGGTGTCTCCTCTTACCTACACGCCTCCTCCTGGTGTCTCCTCTTACCTTAGTGCCTCCTCCTGGTGTCTCCTCTTACCTTCGCGCCTCCTCTGGTGTCTCCTCTACCTTCCTGCCTCCTCCTGGTGTCTCCTCTTACCTTAGTGCCTCCTCCTGGTGTCTCCTCTTACCTTCCTGCCTCCTCCTGGTGTCTCCTCTTACCTACACGCCTCCTCCTGGTGTCTCCTCTTACCTTAGTGCCTCCTCCTGGTGTCCTCTTACCTTCCTGCCTCCTCCTGTGTCTCCTCTTACCTTCCTGCCTCCTCCTGGTGTCTCCTCTTACCTTAGTGCCTCCTCCTGGTGTCTCCTCTTATCTTCTTACCTGGGTCCGGGGCTAGACCACGGACATCCGGGGCTCTAGCCCCGGCATATTGGGCCTAACGACGCCGATGTCGCTAAGATGTGATCTTTTTCAAAGATAAACCATCCACCTGACGTTCTGTGCACAGTCAGTCTGACTCTGATGTGAGGCCCAGGCCTCGTTTGAGTCTTACCTTTGTTGACATCCAGCTTCACTTCGGTGCGTGCCAGCTCAGTGTTAGTGCTGCCGTCTGTCACCACACAGGTGTACTCCCCAGAGTCTGAGGGTTTTAGATTCTTCAGGTTCAATCCCAGGTCTCCTCTCTGCAGGGCATCTGACTTCATCTCAGTGCGGTCCTTAAACTCTGAGCTCTGAGCGCTGAAGTCGAGTTTACTGTTTTTTAACAGATGAACCTCCTCGGACTTCGATTTATTCAACAAACGAGTCCACTTCACCTGAACCTCAGGAGGAAAGACTCTCGAAGGGAAAGGAAGAGAGACTGATGAGTCTTCAGTCACAGTCACAGTCTCACCTGAGAGAGAGAGAGAGAGAGAGGGTACAGAATGATTAAAAAGAAAAGAAAAATTCTCACAAAAACAAGATTTGATAACATAAACTGTTTATTATAAGGTGTTTGCCCACATGAAAGTACCAAGAACTAAGTCCCCACATCCCCTTTAGTCCCTGTTTAGTCAGGGGAACTACCTTGGCTCCATGTCTGCGTTCAAACAGCAACAATTTGTGAAAGTGGGGATCAATACTTTTAACATTAGCATTTGTATAATCTGGAACATTTAAATCCGTCATTAAGTGGAGTTAGGAAAACTGTCGTTGTTTATTCCCATCAACAATAAAAGACAAGTATTTACTGTTTAAAGTGACAAAAAATGGGAGCTATTGTTTTTGACTCATTTTTCTCAATACAGTGGTCCCTTGCTCTATCACGGTTCACTTTCCGCGGCTTCGCTGTTTCGCTGATTTTTTTTAGTGCAATTTTGCATTTCTTTTGTTTTAGTGCACGGCCTATAGACGTGGCTGTAAGCTGCTTTTCTCTCAAACTCACTGTTTGGACCGTATCACATGGCAGCATTCACAGGCAACAGCACAGAAGCTCTTTTATTAAACTTTAGACAGTTTGGATCATGCAGGGGAAGCTGACCTGACGCTCGGACGTTTCTCCAGGTGAGGATAAGACTCTTTGAGCTCGTAGTTACCATGATAAGTTTGTTTAAGCGTCAAAAAAACGACGCGCGCTGTTGTATCTGGCGGTGAATCATGTGTTCAGCGCATTATTACCTGTAGAAAAGACTCTAAACATCAGAACCAGGCAGGTTAGCAACTCAAATTACTGGTAGAAAATGAAGATCACTACTTCACGGGTTTTGCCTTTCATGGGTTATTTTTGGAACATAATCCCGCCATAAACCAGGGACCACTGTAATAAGGAAAGTTTGTCTAAATGTGAGAACATATAAAACATGTTTTCAAACAAAGTCAGTGTTGTAGATGTGTTTGTGTCTCTAAAAAGTTCCTGGTTTGAGTGTAAAGTACCTGCACCAGAGCAGGAACACAAAAGTCCCCAAAGTGTGGCCCCAGTCCATAGTTCCTGCTCTGTGTGAACGCACCTTTATTTAGTTCCACCTCTGTGGAGCTAAATAAAGTACTAGGAACAGGTGAGTGTAAAAATTTGGACAAATCGACACATTTACACACAGACTGACCTTTGACCCTGAGAGCCACAGCGATGTGTTCCATTATGTCAAGGCCCTTCCTGACCACACAGATGTAGGTCCCAGAGTCTGTGAGTGTGGGGTTCTTCAGGATCAGGCTCATGTCTCCGCTCTGCAGGGCATCTGGCTTCATCTGTGTCCGGTTTGTGAAGAGAAGGTTCTGTTTTCTGGGGTCGTCACCTTCTGTGTCCCTGATGTGGACGATCTTATTTCCTCGAGTCCACTTCAAATAGTTGGCGGTTTCCTTTAACTCTATTTTACCAGGAAGAGTTACAGACTCCACCCCGACCACCACCACCACCTCCACCTCTGACTCCCCCAGGACAGGACGGAAGAACAACCCTGAGAACAACAAGTTGAACCAGATTAGACTTTGTAAACTTTGTGTTTGAATTGTGCTATAAAGTCATTTAACCCATTTAATCCCACCGGTCACAGTTTACGCCCAGAGAAGAAGATGGCAGCAAGAACACTCCCAAAGAAAGAGTTAGTAAAGTATCTTAACATAAAGATAAAACATTGATTTTTGGTACACATCATGTTTAAGGTGTCTAGTATTGATTTATTAAATTACAATTACTCAACTTTATTTAATGTGGTCACAGAACTCACAAACATGTCATCGGCAACAATTAGAGGTGTAACAATGCACTGTGGCTTTGACAATACGCATCGTGGCATAAGAACGATGCAGTACGATTCAGTATATTTTTATAACACTTTATTTTATCCTATCAGAGGCACGCCGCGCCTTTAAAAACAAGTCACTTTCCTGTGCTTGACCCTCCTGTGACCCCTGCAGCATGCTGCATCTCACTCATGACGTCACAACTGTGTGACAGACACAAACAGCACCGCGCGGGCACGACATGGAGGCGGAGGTTTGTATTGAGGACGCTCCTGCGACATTTAAATCAGCAGTTTGGCCGCTTTTTGGTTTTCCAAAGGAGCGGCGAGAAAATGGAGACAATGTTGTTGACCAAACAAAGACTATTTGCAAACGCTATCCATGCACGTTTACCTTGTAACAGGCAATACGACGAACATGATGAAACATTTAGAACGCCGCCATCCCGATGACTGGAACTCTTTGTCAAAAGTAAGGCTGACGCTACCTCAGGGCCAAAAATCCCTCAAAGATGCATTTTCGCCACCCATCATCAAGTAGTCGTGCAAAAGAAATAACTACAAGAATCGGCGAGTTTATTGCCAAAGAGAAGCAGCCGTATTCTGTTGTTGAAGGAAATGGATTTAAGAAACTGATGAAAACACTAGAGCCCAGGTATCATGTTCCGTCTCGCACACACTTCAGCAGAACTATAGTACCTGCACTGTATGACCACGTAAAGACAACCCTAAAGGACAACCTAAAATCATCCAGTCAGGTGGCCCTTACTACCGATGGCTGGACCTCGCGGGCCCCTCAAAGCTGCATAACCGTCACCGCGCATTTGATTAACAGTGAGTGGGAAATGGAGAGCACTGTTTGACTCGCACACCAGACTAAATATTGGCGAAGTCTTAAAATCTGCACTTTCGGAATGGGAAATCGATAGAAAAGGTTAGTTAGTTAGTTGCAACTATGGACGTAGCTGTGAAAGAAGTCGGACTAGGGCCACATATTTAATGTCTCGCCCACACTTTAAATCTATGCTCTCAGGCTGCGCTCTCTGTACCAAGTTAGCCGCTTATTGGGACGAGTAAGAAGAGTTGTGGGATTTTTTCATAGAAGTAGCACTGCAACAGCAAACTTAGCGGCTAAACAGAAACTACTGGAACTGCCACAGTATAAGCTTGTAATGGATGTTACCACACGTTGGAATAGTACGAAATGTTAAGCCGCTACCGTGAACAACAGGCTGCAATCACAGCAACGCTGGTCAGTGCAGAAATACGACGCAATGCACGAGACATTGACACGTTAGGCGCTCAAGACATCACTGACTCGGAGGACATTGTCAATCTACTCACTGCTTTGAAAACAGCCACCACTGTAGCTACTGTGTGATGACAAAGCTCCAACCGTGATCCCCTGAAACACGGAGAGGACACCGCGGATCCCCTGAAACACGGAGAGGACGGCGCGGATCCCCTGAAACACGGAGAGAACACCGCGGATCCCCTGAAACACGGAGAAGACACCGCGCGGATCCCCTGAAACACGGAGAGGACACCGCGGATCCCCTGAAACACGGAGAGGACGGCGCGGATCCCTGAACACGGAAAAGACACCGCGGATCCCCTGAAACACGGAAAAGACACCGCGCGGATCCCCTGAAACACGGAGAGGACACACTTTTACCAGGCGCAGACACTTTGGACAGCTGTCCTGCGCATTCACTGTGGAATAATACTTGTTGTGGAGCTTTAAACTTTCTTCTCCTGGAGACGTTTTGGAAGATTTGCTTTGCGTGTCTCCTCTGCAACACGCAGGTAAGAAATGACACTGTTTTGATGTTATTACGCAGGTAGACTTGACTTTGTGAGAATGAAAGGAGTTTTGACTGAAAGAGACAAACGCCAGAAAGGATTTGTTGTTGCGTTTACATGAGCAGGTATTTGGATTGAAAAAGCCCAGGGTCATATTCATCTTTCTAACAAACGGAATGTGAGCATACTCGTTTTTTGCTGGTGTTACAATTGGCTGTGCACAATTGGGTTATTGCTAATATTCCACTTTCAAACGGTTTATTAGCTGCACGCGATAATAGAAAGCTCTTTAGGCCATATACAGTTTTGTTATTTTTTGTGCTTATGAATCGCTGGAGAGTGAATTCTGATTAACTTCGTATTAAGACCAACGCGTGCCTGGAGATAAAAAAACAAACACGTATTTACAGATATGTTTCGGCTCTTAGAGACACAATCTCTGCTGTAAACTTTAGAACAGCGGGACTAAAGCTGCAACAGACATGTTTGCCGCCCCTTGCTCTTTTCGTGTAGTGCACAGAAAAAAGTTTCTCGTTAAACTCATATGTCCTGCTCAAACCACTACGCTCTCCTTTCACTGCTCCACGACAGTGTCATGCAGTAATCCTAAATGTTATGGTAAAGGGAACCCTGGTTATGAAGACAAATGTGGCTAAAACACTAGTACTGGTCATGCTTATTTAAATAAATTACAAACAAAGATATAACTGCTTACTATTTTTTATAAAATTGTCATTGTTTATGTTGTTTTCAAGCCACTGGGAGCCGCCATTTTGGTTGATGACATAAAATAGTGTTTCTATGGTCACTCCCACAATTTCATCTGTGAACAGTTGAAACAAAAACACCACTGACAGTGTCCAGTTCTTCCTCTTCCTCTTGATTATCTTCAGTTTTACTAGATTCTACATAATCGTTCTGTATTTGGCATTGCTCCAGCTCAAACTGAAAAGGTTTAACAGAGGTATTCATGTTGCTTAGTTACCTGCTACCGCCTGTTACCATGACAACACCATTTTATGTCACAACCGCAGCAAAATGGCAGCTTCCATGTCATTTCTTTTAAAACACTATTTTAATAAAACTACAAATACTTCCAAGGTATTTGTCGTGTATTTATATAAGTGATGATATTATAAGTGTTTTAGGGTAAACATGTGATTATATCCAGGGTTTGCTTTAGAGCCAAGATGTGCACTATACGGAACGCTTCTTGTTAAATCTCCCACCAGCCGTACACAGCGGTACACAGTCGTGGACATTTCTTCCACTTTTTGCAGTTTATAAAATAAGTAGATCTTTTAATTTACTTTAATTCATCACTGCAGTGGAAATAAGAGCAAGCGGAAGTCAGTTATCTTAAAGCTGGTCAAAAACACGGAAATTTCTCGTGCACAAGGTCTATTACGCTGGGGAAGGCAGCGACTTACCTGAAAGATAGAATCATGGTGAGAATGAGCTGCAGGCAACCCCGACGCCAGTTACAACTACAAGTGAAGTACCATCTGAGAGTCTCATAGAAGATGTGAGTGCTGCATCCCGACCACAACAATCACTGAAACCAAAGAGCTGATCTACACTTCAGCATCAGTGATCCTACAGTCACCAATTTTGTGACTTGAGATTTTTTGTTATAAAAACTGAGAAAAAGCTTTATAATGTAAAATTTTGGGTTGTAGTGGGTAGATAATATTATTATTGACTTGTGTTGTGAATTTGGTGAGAATAGAGGTTATGCAGGTGACCTCACAGCATTCTAAATGTGAATGCTGAGTGGCAAGGATGCATTAGAGTCAATGGAGAGAAAGGACATTTTCTCTTGTAAGAGTTCAATAAACAGCTAAAACAGGACAAATAAACTACAGTTTGATAACAAATTCAACCCACAACAAGTCTACTGAGCACTGGGTTTTGTAACTGACACGTAAAAAGAGAAAATCAAGTCAACATTTGTAGCAAAGAAGATAAACTTTAGCTTCTCACATTTATCAGACATTAAAATTACACACAGTTGATCTTATTACCTTTTTCTTCGTAAAAAATATGTTTTTGAGTCCGTTTGTTGCATTTAAAATGTCCTAAATCACCAACTGTTTTTAGCAGACAAGTTTGTAGCAGACAAGCCGTTGCCACGACAACAAAGAAATACATTGAAGAAATGCCACTCATTCTAAAGTTGCTAAGCAAAGTGATGTCACCTGCATAACCTCTATAGAGGTTATGCAGGTGACATCATTTTATTCCAAAAATGCTTAGCAACTTTAGAATGAGTGGCATTTCTTCAATGTATTTCTTTGTTGTCGTGGCAACGGCTTGTCTGCTACAAACTTGTCTGCTAAAAACAGTTGATGATTTAGGACATTTTAACTGCAACAAACAGACTCAAAAACATATTTTTTTAAGAAGATAAAGTTAATAAGTTCAACTGTGTGTGATTTCAACGTCTGAAATGTGAGAAGCTAAAGTCTTGTTATTTTGCATGTTTTGCTACAACTGTTGACTTGATTTTCTCTGTTTACATGTCAGTTACAAACCCAGTGCTCTTTAGACTTGTGGTGGGTTGAATTTGTTATAAAACTGTAGTTTATTTGTCCTGTTTTAGCTGTTTATTGAACTCTTACAAGAGAAAATGTACTTTCTCTCCATTAACTCTCATGCATCGTTGCCACTCAGCATGAACATTTAGAATGCTGTGATGTCACCTGCAGAACCTCTATAGACCACCTGCTGTAAAAGCTATTGAACAATAATAACCATAAATGATCATAATAAAGAGTCATCTTGTAAAAATGTCGGTTTTAGTATGTACACTACGTTTCTCCCATTGAGTACGTAAAGCTTTGTGGCTCTACAGAATCTTACAAAGCAGTTATTGAGGATGTATTCACTTGGCTGCGGTCAAAATACACATCTGATTAAAAAAACGTTGTTGTAGTCAATCAGCCATGTGACAGTGAGTATCTGTGGATGTTTTTATCATTCAAGAGTTGTTCGTTTAGGGGCTTAGACCTCGGGAGTCCGAATCTGTGAATAGGATGCTAACTTTACCGAACTTTGAGAGTTTGGGGAATCTGAGGACAGCAGCAGCTCACACACGGGACCTCTTCTCCTCCTCCTGCCGCATCCACGCCACAAACAAACACTGCTTACCGTAAAAGACGAGCGGCAGAAGCGCAAACCACTGCGCCATGTGTCGAACCCGCTGATGTTCCTTCTTCTGTCAGATTAAAGGTGGACAAATCCTACAAAACATTCGTCTAACTTTTCCATTTCTTCTTCCTGTTTCTCTTCCTCTTCTTCTTGGTTATTTCCGGCAGACTGAACGCCTCTCGGCACATTGCTGCCTCTCTGGTTGAATGAGGGATTACATTACGTCAGGAACAGTTCACTGGTTTGTCAATGTTCTTCTGAAAAAATGCAGCCCCCCCTCACGAGACTGCACACACTCCTGAAAACTATTACACTTCACAGGAGTCGTAAGGCAACATTTTATGTTGATTATGGCTGTATTTTCAGTCTTATTTATTATTATTATTATTATTATTATTATTATTATTATTATTATTATTATTATTATTATTATTATTTGTTTGTTTGTTTGGTCAAACATACAAACATGAACAACAGTTTGGAGGTTGGCTTGGAGTGTGCAGTAAACCATAATTGCTTACTTTTTTTGCAAGAATGTGACAAACAAACACAACTAGTTATAACAATATTTTTCTATTTTATAAACCATACGTTAGCATTTCACACCACTAGAGGGCGCACTGTACACTTGTATGTTCTAGAGAAGGGTCTGCAACCTTTAACAGCAAAAAAGCCAAATTTAAAGAAAATTAAAGCCAGAAAGAGCCACGACTATAGTTAAGACAAAAAGATGAATATACACGCGTTATACAACATAGTTCTATAATGTTTGATTCTGGTGCATTTTAGATCCTAAGTTAACAAGTTTTTTATTCTTAAAAAGCTTGGACTGATGAAATGAGATTGGCCAGGATGTGAATATTTATCACATATTTGACTTTTTTGACGCATTACATGATATTGTTTTGGCTCCAAACTGTGAGTTTTTGTTCCCTGTCCCTGCTGCAGTGCCCATGTGTGACGTCACAGAAGCGTATACTAAAACTGTATGAATTATTATGCATTTATCACAATGAATGTGCTAATAAAAGCAGACTTGTAAGACCTGATGTCAGATTCAGAGACAGTCCTCAGTCTGCACCAGTATCACATTTACACACATTAATAACGTTTATTAGAATGCTCTTTCTTTTTCTCTTGACAGTGAGAGTCAATGAAAGCCCAAAGAGCCACACTGGAGTCTTTAAAGAGCTGCATGTGGCTCTAGAGCCGCAGATTGCAGACCCCTGTTCTAGAGAATAGATCTTTTTTAAATTGAAAAGATAGATAGCTTGAAATAGAAACAAGTAAACCAGTAAAAATGACCACAGGAAATGAAACATTTATTTAAATTTGATTTATAGCTTGGCTTTAATTTCCTAATTTTAATGTGCTACCAGAGCGAAAAGTGACAGGGGGTCCTTGGAAGATTTTTGAGTCGATAAAGGGTCCCTGGAATGAAAAAGTTTGAGAACCTCTGTTCTAGGCAAACAAGGAAGTTTGTTCTTTTCCACTGTCATGGACACTGTTCATATCGAGCATGGATGTGTTATCTGGACTGGACTTTTTCCCCATGTGAGTGGTGACAGTGGCCGCTCCGCTGCAGCGGTTGGGCTCATACTGCTTCACTTCAAACAGCTCGTGCTCCGCTGGCACTTCTCCTTCAGCTTTAAAGGAGTCCTATTATGTAAATGTATTATTCAAAGAGTTTAACCTTGTTATAACGGCCTCCGTTCATCATTAGTTTACTCAAAGTTATCTTTGAATTGATTCATGCATGTTTGAGTAATCTTGTATTGTTCTTCAGCTGCAGCTCAAATGTTCTCACCTACCACCTAGCCCCGCCCACTTGTCTGTGTTTACTCGTTATATTTCAAAAGATTAATACTCAAAGTGAAGCATATCTGGTTCAAAACTGAGCCACTTTTCAACAATAATAATTAGTTATTTTAAAATCTTTTGCTTCTTACAGGTACATTTAAAATAAAGAGGCGGGGATTATCAGATCTGCAGTTTTAAACAGAAAGTCCGTAGAGCCGTTTCTGCTTTCAATCCGTTTTAGATACATTTTGTGTTTTACAATGAACCAAAGGTCAATTACGGATCTGCACATGTTCTAGTTTATTATAGTTGGAAAAAAAACAACAGGTCTCCTTTAACAAAGCTCTTATATTGAAGAGATTTCTCTCTAGTTTCACAACATTTTTTGACATTGGCTTCTGCATTTAGGTCAATAAAAGTGCCCAAGTATTTGTACGTCTGAACAATTTCCACTTCTCCCCCTGGATGACACTAACACCATGTGATCATGGGTCTGATCATAAAAGCCACGTTTCTTATTCATCTTGTGTCTAAATTGTTGTTTCTGGATGAACTCCATTAGATTTTTAGTATTTGTGTTGAGGTCAGATAAATAGAAGTTTTTCCCCCGAATGTGAAGCTCTGGACACGAGACACATGATTATCTGAAACTAAAACATTCACTTTACAATAAAACAACATTAAACACAATAAAACAACAGAAGCTTTTGTGTGTGAAAGCAGTGATTGGCTCAGAAGCTGTGCTCGGTGGTGACCTCAGCGCCGCTGACGACATCATCATACTCCTCCTCCTGCTGGCCTGTCTCCATGGAAACCGGGCCTGGACTTGTTCCTGTGGACAGCAGAGAAATGTGATTGGTTTAAAGTAGCTCCGCCCCCTGCTCTGATTGGAGAACTCACACATGTTGTAGAAGTGTCGTGTCTAAGGCTACGTTCACACTGCAGGTCAATTACGTTTTTTTTTGCCCATATGCGACCTGTATCCGATTTGACCGTGGCAGTGTGAACCAAGTATGTCTGATTGCAGCCCGCAGTACTAACGACACGCCCCCTCACGACACGCCCACTTCTAACGACACGCCCCCTCACGACACGCCTACTTCTAGAGACACGCCCCCTGGTGACACGCCCACTTCTAACGACACGCCCCCTCACGACACGCCCACTTCTAACGACACGCCCCCTCACGACACGCCCACTTCTAATGACACACCCCCTCACGACACGCCTACTTCTAACAACACGCCCCCTCACGACACGCCTACTTCTAACGACACGCCCCCTCACAACACGCCCACTTCTAACGACACGCCCCCTCATGACACGCCCACTTCTAACGACACGCCCCCTCATGACACGCCTACTTCGGCGTCGTCAAGTTATTATAACGTCTCTATCATTGGACTACTTCCTGTCACTGTCGCCAACTTTCTGCCTGAAATAGACGTGTCTTGGCTGTGTAATTACACTTTCTGCGTGTGCCGTATACTGCACATGAGGGTCACTTTTGGGGCCACATCCCGTTCACACCAGGGACAAGTTGGAGTCGCATGTTTTGTGTAATGTGAACGACCACATGAAAAAAACTGAAATTGAGAATGCGATCCTGCAGTGTGAACGTATAGCCTAAAGGTTCTTTCACACCAAGCCGAGGGTCGTCCGTCTGAACCGGTTTGGCAACTTCTGCAGACAGGCAGCTCACGTGTGTTTGGGGTGAATGGGGTTGTCGGGGGTCAGAGGAGCGGAGTAGGTCGTGGAGGTGGGTTTTTGAAGACTTGCAGGTAAAGTCGGTGTAGCCAGTTGCCGCATATGCAGCTGTTTGATTGGCCTGTGGCCACAGGAGAACCAGCGAATCAGTGCGCAGAAATATAGAGCGGAAAACCGAAAATGACGCTTACAGAAAAACAGTATTTAGCCGAGCATGGATTATTTACCCGATTTAAATGAGACGTACCTACGAAGGAGAATGGCTACTTTTTGGACCGAGGAAAACATGGGGGAGTTACAGCGACCACAGTACGAAGGCTGGACTGTGGAGGGAAATAAGAGTTGAGCTTAATCCGTGAGGTAGAAACATCTGTTTGCCATCAAAGTTTGACAAAGTACTATTTGCGTGCAACTTATGCTTCGTCATTTTCGTCAAGGTTACGGTTAAGGTTAAGGTATACTTTATTGTCCCCATAGGGAAATTTGTCCTCTGCATTTGACCCATCCTTCAATGCCTCTGGAGCGTCTCCTCAGGAGCAGTGATCGCCGCAGTGCAGCGCTCGGGGACCCATCTCCAGATGTTGTTGCTAGGCTTGGTCAGGACTACCGTAGCTGGAGGATATTACCCTAACATGCATGTTATTGGTTGTCAATCATTACATCACACACATGCTCAATCGGCATTTGTTTGGCGACTGCTGGCTGTTTGGAGCGTGTTTGTGTGAATGTTCTTTCACATCGGTGCCCCATAGAGACGTGAACAGACCCGACGTTGCTCCTCCTACTGACAGCGACTGTGGGTTGTGTTGGTGTGAAAAACCTTTAAAGCAGCTTCAGAGCAGCAGAGTGGAGTTACCTGAGCGACACTGCCCCTGTAGACCTGCACCAGCAGCACAGTGCAGACGCCGTACGGACTGAACACCAGCAGAGGGCGCAACACCCACATCAGCCAAAAAGGAGGAGAAGGAGAGGGAGGAGAGGGAAAGAGGGAGGTGGAGGAAAGAGTGGTGGCAGCGGTGGTTGGAGGAGGATCTGTAATGAAGAGACACATCAGAACATTTTTTAAAACAGACTTTTACAGAAACTCCTCTGACTCCTCCCCTCCCCTCTGACTCCTCCTCTCTCCTCTGACTCCTCCCCTCTCCTCTGACTCCTCCCCTCTCCTCTGACTCCTCCCTCTCCTCTGACTCCTCTCCTCTGACTCCTCCCCTCTCCTCTGACTCCTCCCCTCTCCTCTGACTCCTCCCCTCTCCTCTGACTCCTCCCCTCTCCTCTGACTCCTCCCTCTCCTCAGTGATACCTGTGACTTGGAGTCTTCTCTTCTCTGACTCTTCAGTTGTGTCTTTGCAGATGTATTCTCCTTCATGTTCCTTGGACACGCTGAAGCTCCACTCGGACTTGTTCTGGACCACAGCTCCGTCTTTCAGCAGAACCGGACTCAGACCAGACCCAGGTCTTATACGACATCTGAGTGTGATGTCACTTCCTGTTTGTACAGGAAGTGCAGGACTGTCCAGGATCAGGTTTCTGTCTGAAAAGAGAAATAACTCTGAACATGACCAGTCCAATAAACCTTTAATAGTTTGTAAAGTTGCTTGTGGTGGGCGGAGCTTCGCTGGAGGCAGAAACAGGAAACACTTTTAAATCTAGTTCAGTGAATCCAGAGCCTAAACTTTCACCTGGAGAAGCCAAACTGATGTGTCTGTTCTTTTAGGGCAGAGCTGAGTCTGGAACATTCCAAACGACTGAAGCTCGTCACAAACACTCTCTTTTACTCTTCCAGCAGTTACCTGTGACAGTGAGGAGACGCTGTGGGCTCCTTCCTCCTGCTGCAGACTCACACCAGTACAGACCAGAGTCTGAGGAGGAGAGGTCATACAGGAAACAGGTAGAATCAGCTGCATCAAGACTCCCAAAGCCTCCATCTCTTCTCCCGCAGCCTTGGACCTGATCAGATCCTGTCCTGGTCCTCTTCACTCTCCACTCAGACTCACAGGACAGTTGTATGTCCTCTCCACTGAAGAACTGGTCTGAGTCTGGATCCACCCTCAGAGACTCTGAGGACAAAGATCAGAAGTGTTATTTTTTTTTCCTGGTTTAGTCCTGGTTCAGTCCTGGTTCAGTCCTGGTTTAGTCCTGGTTTAGTCCTGGTTTAGACTCACCTGCAGACACAGACTCAGACACAGTGAGGAGGAGGAACAGACTCAGATCTATGAAGAGAAAATGTCTTTACTAATGTTTCACAGACGTTTGGATCAATAAACTTCATAAATACAGTTTGATTTGATAAATGTTGAATCAAAGATTCTGTGGCACCCCCAGTGGGCTAAGCGCTGAGAAGAGAGAGCCGCACCCCGATCTTTCGCACCAAAGCCCACAAAAAGCTGGTCAGAAGCCGTGCAGTGCAGGTAGCGGCGTAACGCCCTTACCGGACATGACAGGTGGCACCCTTCCTCCTCCGCTGATGCATGTTGAGGAGGACAAAGCGGATGACCCTGGACCTAAAGGAAGAAGTTATGACCTTATAGGCTGAAAAGCCTGGTTTGGCCATAACCCCACCAAGCCTCCATCACTGCTGAAGGACATGCAAGAAAGATGGATGGAGAGGGCGCATAGTTCCCCCGCCCTCTTGGCAGAGGCGAGCGCCAGAAGCAATGCTGTCTTAAATGATAAGCAGCTGAGCTCTGCGCAATCCAGGGGCTCGAACGGCGGGCCCGAGAGACCCTCTAGCACCACCTGGAGATCCCAAGAGGCGGCGGAGCGTCTGGGGGTGGGTTCAATCTGAGCGCACCCCTTAAGAAGCGCTTAACAAGAGTTAAGGTTATGGGCTGAGAAACCACCAAAACTTGTGTGGCTCGAAGCGATGGCCGAGGCAAAGACGCCCAGGGTCGAAGCCTTTGGCCAGGAGACCCTGAAGAAATGGGGCAGGAGAGGAGATCCATCGATCTCTCCGTGCACCATGTGGCAAACAACTGCCATCGTAGCCTGTAGGCCCTAATCGTCGAAGGCGCACGGGCTCCTTGAATAGTCGAGACTACAGCAGAAGGGAGGCCTAAGCTTAACCACCTTCCCCTCTTCCAAACCAAGAGCCTGTGGCCTAGGATTGGACGTGAGTAAAGGGCTCCCTGGGCCTGAGTCAGCATATCTGGCGAGTCCGGGAGGGGCCAAGGTCCCCCCTGCGCCATGGACACCAAGTCCGGGTACCACCCGGCACTTGGACTGTCCGGGGCCATTTGTAGCCTGTCTCTCCTGACTCTGTGGAGCAGTGGAGGGAGGAGCCGGAGGGGAGGAAAGGCATAAAGAAGACCCCTTGGCCAAAGTCGGTGCACCAACGTGTCGACGCCCAGAGGAGGCTCGTCCCCTGGTCTGAGTGAGAACTACAGGGGGCATACAGCGTTTTCTGCACTGGCGAACAGGTCGGCCACCGGGTGGCCGAACTGTTGCCAAACCTGCGCCGCCACCCAAGAGGCTAGGCTCCATTCGTCGCGGGCTGCTTCTACGTTGAGAATGCCGGGGATGTGCCGGGCCCTCAAGGAAAGGAGGTGAGTGTTGGCCCATAGAGAGATCTCAGGCCGCCCTCCTGTGAAGCGAGGGAAATCTGGTTCCCCCCTGTCTGTTCAGATAAGCCACCACAGTCGTGTTGTCTGACCGGACTAAGACGTGGTGTCCCTCCAGTTCCGCTCTGAAGTGCAGGAGAACGTTCCTCACTGCCTCCATCTCCAGGACATTGATGTCCCTGGGCGTCGGAGACCAGATGCCGCTTGACGAGCACTGGTCCAAGACCCCACCCCAACCTGACAGGGAGGCATCTGTGAACACCTCTGTGTAATGGGAGACACAACCCAGCAGCACGCCCTGAGTCAGAAGAACTGTGTCGGTCCAGAATTGGATATCCTTCCGTGCGGGCATTGGGAGCCTCAGCCATTTCCTCCTGTCGTACACTGGGTGCAACCTGAGACGGGATTACCACCGGTTGAGGCATCTCATGTGCAGTAGCCCAGCTGTACGACTGGTTGGGCCGCTGCCATCAATCCCAGAAGTGATTGGATCTGATAGGACCGGACTAGCGCCCCTTTCAGAACAGCTTGACCCCTCTGGAAGAGCACTGACCGTCTCTCGGCAGAGAGAAACGCGCGCGTACTCAGTGAATCCAGCGCGCGTACTCAGTGAATCCAGTTGGAGGCCCAGATAACAGATGAACTTTGCAGGGCGCAGAGAGATCTTTGCCCAGTTAACTACAAAGCCCAGTTTGGAAATGTGTTCCAACACCACCTTGGTGTGAGCCTGAGCCTCCTGTCTGGACGAGGCCAGGATGAGCCAATCGTCGATGTCAGAATTCTGATTCCCATACGACGCAGCGAGTCCAGCGCCGCCTCCACGCACTCAGAGAAGGTGCGCGGAGCCAGCGAATAACCAAACGGGAGCCGGCAATATTCGTAGCACCTCCCGGCTACAGAGAATCAGAGGAATTTCCTGTGCTCCGGTACAATGGAAACCAGGAAGCAAGCATCCATGAGGATTACAGAGTCATTCAATCGCCCTGACTGACACCACTATGTCCATAGGTGGGGAGGGGCCGCTCTCGGAAAGGACGTTGCAGTGAACGAGAGCCGGTCATGATGTCGCACCTGCACAGTCAGTCTGCTGCATGTTTTCCCTAGGGAATGTGGAGATAGACAGCATTCCGCCGAGATGTCAAGCTCCGGCCAGAAGCTGAGCGCTCACAGACTTGCCGTCTGCGCCGCGGCGCCACATTAAAGAGGAGAGGATCCATATGTAGACTCTCCTCCAAAGCTAGGAGGGGAAGCGTTGATGTACGCCCCCTGTGCGCCCCCGGGACAGCACAGGAAGGTGTTCAGCATGTAACCCCAACAGCAATGACAGCCGGGGAACCGTCCGCGGCCAGGACAGGTGGAGCGCGCGTCCCCTGTCGCTGTGTAGCACTGACCAGAGAGGGAGCGGAGATGTGGATGGGAGCTCCGCTGCTCGTGCATGTGTGACCCTGTGAGAGGGAGCGCATCAGAGCGCGCCCTATACGGTCCTGCACTACACAAATCTGCATCTTCAAAGCAGAGCGAGGAGCGGGAAAAACATCTACATAAAAAGTGTGAGTAAATGGAGATGATGCACAGAAGCCTGTCTTGTCTCACACACTTTCTAGGAGCAGATTCGGGCATAACACGGCGCCCTGCTACCAGAGCAGCAGCGGTGGGTAAAACTGTCCTTACCCTGGACAGCTATCTGAGCCACTGAAAAACTCTGCCCTCACGACAGCAGCGGTGGTGAAGTTCTCACCTACGTCTGCTTCATGGGCGAGAGTGGGGGGTCACAGTCAACCTCTGCCCTTTCCATGAGCAGCTGGGGAGCCAGCATGAACTGCAACAGAAACGCTACCAGTGCGTGTCTGTTGCATGGAGAGAAGTAGCTCTAAATCATAACATAAAGAGCCTCTCCTCTCTCTTACAAGCTCCAGATGAAGATGCGGCCGCTCTGGTCTCGCGCTCCTGTCTCTCTTTTGTAGACGCCATGTCTACCTCGTAGGGGAACAATCCGGAGGGAAGGAGGCGCTGGAGTCTTGCTCGGCGAGGCTGCAGCACGGACCGGAGACACCGCCATCTCCTCACACATCTCCGGGTCTGGACCGAGATGCTCCGGGGATTCGGAGCTCATGAAGCCACGACGCAACGGTCTTATCTCTGTGGTGTGCCGCCACAGAGGCAGAGGAAACAGAAGTCGTGTCGGTCCTCGGGGAGAAGAGAAGAAGGTCTCACATCTGCCGTACCTACGACGCTCAACACCGGAGGGTGACATTCTTCTAGCTGTGAGTACGGCAAATCCAAGTCTTGATTGTCAAGAAGTTATAAATCGTACTTAAGGAACATGTTCAGAGATTTTCAAGTGCTGAGTTCCAGAAGGGCGAGCGATAGTGGACAGGGCCTTATATACGGTCAGTGGGGAACCACGTCCCCATGATTGGAGCGGTACATTGTTTGATCTTCAGGTGCGAGGCGCTGCGCTCGAGTGTTAGCCAATAGCGAAGCCCGTAGAGGGCGTAGCACATACAACATAGAACTGTACTTTTCATCGAGGTTCACAGTGATTTTTGTGTCAGTGTTTCTCAGCGGAGCCCCAGCTCTAGAGTGCCCTTCCTCTTTCCTGTGCTCCGCCCCTGCGTTCTCTCACTCTCCCTGTATCTCTTTCCCCCGCCCTCTCCCTTCCTCTCTCTCTCCTTCCTCTATCTCTCCCCCTCCCCTCTTTCTCTCTACCCCCTCTCTCCCTCTCTCTCCCTCCCCCCTCTCTCTCTCTCCCTCCTCCCTCTCTCTCCCCTCCTCTCTCTCCCCCCCCTCTCTCTCTCTCCCCCCTCCTCTCTCTCCCCTCTCTCTCTCTCTCTCCCTCCTCCCCTTCTCTCTCTCCCTCCTCCCCCTCTCTCTCTCCTCTGTCTGCTCCCAGGCTGCAGTGGATCTGGCTTCCACTCCCTGATCAAGCTGAAGTTAAAAAGTGGAGCTAGCGGCTGTTCTGTGCTTCTCTAGAATGCACCTGTGGCTGGTCAGACTCACGACAGGATATGAGAGAGTGCACAGGAAGCTGCTGCAGCCCGACGTGAGTTTGTGACGAGCCCAACTTCAGCTCAACACGGTAAAATGTAAAACCACAATGTGACATCCTGCCTGTCAAGAGCACACACGTCTTTTCTTTTTAATAAGCAAAAGAACACTCCTGTATTCGAAATAATCACATTAGTTAGTTGTTCTAGTAAAAGTGACACATTTACACATGTTCTCTGTTGTTGCTGCACAGATATAACACTTCTTTTTTTCAGTTCCTGCATGTTTGGGAGCCTTTTTTGTGCACAAATGTGTGTATTATTTAAGAAGCTTTGTTAGAATCATCATACTTAAGATTTTACAAGCTCTGTCACAGTTTTTAAACAATTTTATCTTCCTGATGATAAATAAAGAGATGACACTAGAAGCTGCCAAACTAAATAAAACAGAGCAGCTCAAACATTCTTATTTGTACATTATAAACAGCTTTAGACTCACTGAGACTCAAACATTCTTATTTGTACATTATAAACAGCTTTAGACTCACAGAGACTCAAACATTCTTATTTGTACATTATAAACAGCTTTAGACTCACAGAGACTCAAACATTCTTATTTGTACATTATAAACAGCTTTAGACTCACAGAGACTCAAACATTCTTATTTGTACATTATAAACAGCTTTAGACTCACAGAGACTCAAACATTCTTATTTGTACATTATAAACAGCTTTAGACTCACAGAGACTCAAACATTCTTATTTGTACATTATAAACAGCTTTAGACTCACAGAGAAGCGACGGCTCCATCTTCACACTTTGACTTGTGTCGGACAAATGCACAAAGTGTGACATGAACAGATAACTTCCTTTTCTCAGAAGTGCAGGCTATAGTTGCGGTCAGCGAGGTGCTAAAGCTGCTAAAGACTGAAGAGTTTAAAGGGAAATGATACTTGTGCAGTTTAGTTTTTTATAAATTCATAAAAACAGGTAAAACAAAAGTCAAACCCTCAGAAGGACATGTCTTCAGCGTTTGTAAGTGCTCTCTCTTTGGGTCAGGATGCAGCTCTGGGTCAGGCCGCTGCAGGCGACGGGGATCGGAGTATCAGGCCTTCCAGTCGGGACAGGAGATCTGACCTCGCTGGAAGGCACATGGGTGAACTGCAGCAGAAGAAACCATGTCCTCGCCGGCCAGAACGGGGCGACCAGGAGGAGACTGTGACCCCCCTGAAGGACCCTCGTAAGTGTGGCATGAATGACTTTGATGATGATGTGGGTCACACTATTAATAATGCACGGACACATAGGTGCATTATGCAAATAAATGGCTGTTCACAATCTGGTATCATGATAGTTGGACAGGAACAGTGCCCAGTCTTGTCTATACTGTCTTTTTTGCAAGAGCTGCTGAATAGAGGACGATGTCAAGTCACTTTTCGTACCGGTAACCCGATTTGTCCGGAAGTTCCTTTTTAGGTCAATGTCGCATGTGCAGACCAAAATTACGTCTTTTAAACACATTATTTGTAAGTGTATAGTTAATATTATTTCTTTATATTGATATTTATGAATGTATCTTGCAAAAGTTTACCAATAGAAAGCCCAAAACGGCACATTTATTTATAGCAATTTTGAGCTAACAGATAGCAGCCGGAACTAGCTTAATCAGGCATTTACGGCTTTAAACAGAAATAATCTCATTTTACAATCATTTACTTTGTTGAAATCTGTAAGGGAATTTTGTGTTTAATAGACTCGTTTCGTTTGTGTTTAATTAAAATTTCAATACGAAGAAGTAAAGCTAACGGTACCAATTGGGTCTTCCGGTACGAAAAGTGACGTGACAGACGATCACCCTTTACTCTTAACACATAAGGACCCACCGTGACACTGGTGTAACAGCAACTTCAGCCTATCTGGAAGGGCCTATCAATGATTTTATTCTCAGTTTTGACCTCACACACTCCCAGAGTGACTCCTGATGAACCTCCTGATGCATCATGGTCCTGGTCATGTGACTTTGGCTGTGTCCGAATGTGAGCCCTAACGGCTTATCCACTACATGCATCTCCGCTCCGCTCCGCTCCGTTCCGACTGCGGATCAACTGCGCAGCTGTTTAATGAATGAAGACCGTTCCACATCCTCCGTGTGCGCTGCAGGGCTCCGCCTCAGCTCCGTCTCTCCGTCGCCGTACGACCAAAACACGCATCAAGGCTATTTTCTTCTCGCCCGATCCGGCCAAGTCAATCTCCGCCAATCAAAACGCACCAAACAGGAAAAAGAAAATGAACTATGTCCGGAATTACAAATAAATCACTCCGCACGCATTTTGTAAAAGTTCATATTTTTTTGTTCAAAATAAAGTGAAACTATTTTATGTTCTGACAGTTCCAGAAGAAGTGTCTGATCACACACAACCTGAGTTTACACATTTGATCAATAATCTGATCTGAAAACTGATCAGTTGAAAAGTGCTGTAACACATGTATCACTTCAAAACCCCAATGTTACACATGTGTCACATTATTGATTACTGATCAGGGATCAATATGAGGTGTGGAATATTTTAGCTCATTCTGTCACATTTTACCTCAGGAACTCAATTATGCTTAAAAACTCTGAAGAATGTATCGTTTTGTAATAAATTTGTCATGTCTTTGGTAGATCTGAGTGTATTTTCAAGCGTTAACCTCAAACAGGATCAGGTTTTATGGCTAAATCTAAGTTAGAATGTTTTCTTAGGTGGGTTTTACGGACAGAAGACGATTTTTAAAGGTAAAAAGTGGAATAAAAGGTGCCTTCGTCGACTGCGATCAAACTGTCTTCTCCAGCTTGGTCTGTGTGGTCATGTGTCGTACATACTGCTACTTCCCATCGATCAGACTGACGACGCCTCTCGTACTCAAGTGGTCTCTGGAGGAGGGAGGGACACCACATTATGGACTGGTCTGGGATGGAGCTCGAGTCAACGGATCTGAAAACTACAAATATAATATAATGCTGGATTAAAGAGACCACTGAGATTAGAAATACGACAGGAGTCACACCCAGACCGGTGACTGTCCTGAAGACGACTCGCTGACAGCCGCCGAAACATGTCGACAAGGTAAATACATCAAACACATTGTCTTTAAATAAGAAAACAAAGTTGTTGAAATCAGAGGAATATTTCACCAAAAAGAGACGTGTTTGTATCTAAATGTTTGATTGTTTTCTCCAACCCAGCTATGCCACTGTGACAACCCGTGGTTGCACCTCACTCAGAGACACCCTCTATCCACAACCCTGGAAAAATACAGCACAGCCCCACATTGCCGGTCCTGCACAAAATCACACCCCTCACTACATTATGCAGCCATGCCCGTCCCTCTGCTCCACTCAACCCATTCGCTCGCCCTGCGCGCCTCCGCCCCAAACTTTTTCTGACTTCAATTTCAAAATGTCAGTCTGACTCAGACCGTGGAGAGGAGCAGTGACAGACCCGTCTTGGTGATCTCAGCTACAACAGCGTGGAAAACCTTAAACTACGAGGCTGCTTTTACCCCTCGTACCCGCTGTCTTTCATCCCGTGTTGTCGGGCAGCTGTCAACCCCGCACAACGGAGAAAAACTGCTTTATCCACCGCCCAAACCCGGAGTGCCCTGGACGGCGGTGGTCACGTCATCACGCTATATGGCTTCAATTGACCGCCTGTGCCTGGCTCTACCCTGCATCTGAGCTGTACAATCAAAACATCTGTCGTGAGTTAAATTGTAATTCTTTTTATGTACTCTTGATGGCGCTTTGTACTTATATTGTTTTTTTGTTTGTAATTTGCAGCCTTTTGCTGTGGAGTACAATTTTGGGGGGAATGAAAAACCTATTGGGGAGCAAACGAACTCTGGAAGGAAAAGGACTGTTTACATGAACTGAAAAATACAAGGGGAACAAAGAAACTATATCTGTGAATGTATTTTGTGTGTGTTAGGTGAACTGAAATACACTGAAAAAACAAAACTATAATTTTGCCTGTTCTGTTTATATCTTGCTGGGTTTTTTTTGTATTTTATTGAAGGGTGTATGCCTTGTCGTATATATCCTTGTGTGACTGTTAAAACAAAACAAAAAAAATACTCCTCACTAAACAAACAACTTAAAAAAATAACAAAATAATACATCCTAAATGTCAGGAGGGAGACCTGGCTGGCACCTCAGTAAAAAATAAAATCAACGAACCATAAAACACCTATAAACCGTCACACCACACAACATCACTTTTAGATTTAAAGTTTAGATTTTTAAATATTTCAGAAATTTGGGTAAAGTTAGGGTTAGGATTAGGTTAAGTTAATTTAGTTAAGTTTATGGTTTTGGGAAAAGTCTGCTGACCGGGTAGCGGCATAACTGCGTTGGGTTTGGGGGCAATTTTTTGTTCAGTTTTAAAAATACTTGTTGTATATTTGGGGTTTTATTTTACAGTTTAGGATTGTAGAGAAAACAAGCTTTGCATCAATTGGGACAAAACAAAGTATATGATTTTTGGAAATCGAAAGAAAAATGAAAATTTAAAAATGGCTATTGATGGTGTAACCATAGGGAGAGTTTAAGTTTCTGGGCATTATTTTGGATGAAAATTTAAGTTGGAAACCCATATAAATTATACAATAAGTAAAGTGAGCAAAAGTGTGGGCATTTATATAGAGTTAAAGATATATTTAATCTTAACTCGTTGCATGTATTATACTGTTCTCTGATTCTCCCATACTTCATATATTATTGTGCTGAAATTTGGGGGGACACATACACCACAAATACAAAACCACTTTTTATTCTACAGAAAAAAGCTATCAGAATAATTAACAATAAAGAATTAAGAGAACACACAAACAGATTGTTTATAAAATCCAGGCACTTAAGCATAAGATCTAGTTGATCTGAAATATTATTAACTGTATGGAAAGCTAAGCAAAAAATATTACCTTTGGCTGTACATGTGGAGCACAGAAGAAGACATAATTTCCGGAGTATATTTGCAAGAACTACCAGGAAACAGAAAAGTGTCTCAGCGTACGGCAGACGACTCTGGAACTCTTTAAGTGATACATTTAAACCTTGTACCAACATGTTCAATTTTAAAAAGATGTATAAGGAAAAAATATTTGCAGAATATACTGAAAACGATAGTAAAACAATACATTAATTTGTAAATTAGATGAAGCTGAGGTGACGGTGAGGATGGGTATATGAAGAATTTCTTTTGTATTTATTATTGTAAATTTTTGTGTTTAAGGGATGGATTATGTAAGATTTATCTTCCCTCCATTCCTTTTTGTTCATGTGAAATATAAAATGGCTGTACTAGCAACATAACGTCAGGAACAAATAAACAATGAAATGAAATGAAATGAAATTGTTGACATCAGCTTCTACGGCCCTACAGGGTTGGCCCGGTGCTGCAGTCTTTTGTCCTGTTTGGGTGGCAGGGGTGTAGCAGCAAATTCTGGGCCCCAGGTGCAAATTTTATTGACGGGCCCTCATACGTAATCTTGTATTTTAATTTATTCTGAGCTTATTTATTTATTTAGATTTCATTTCTTGCGAGAATAAACACCTAATTACTCTGAATGAGCTTACATGTCGACAAAATAGATACATATTTATACTTGTTTGTTTCATTGGGAAGGAACAAGGTTTCTTCTGCCTATAACATAACATCACATTATGACATCAAACATATTTCTCTCATCTTCCTCTGGTCATTTAGGACTTTATAAAATAAGGTAGAGAAGAAAAAAAAGAGAGAGGAAGGAAGGAGGGAAAGAGAGAGAGAGAGAGAGAAAAGGTTGAAAGAAAGAAAGAAAGAAAGAAAGAGGAGAGAATAGGAGAGACAAGAAGAGAGAATAGAGAGATAGAAGGAAGAGAACGAGAGAGAGGAAAAGGAGAGAGACAGAGAATAGATAGAGAAAGAAAGAGAGGAGGAAGAGTGAGAGAGAGGAGAGGGAAAGAAAGAGACAAGGAGAGAAAGAGGAGGGGGGGGGGGTATATAACTTACACACACAAGTTTAATTGACCATACATATTTTTCTGACTTTAGAAGAAAAACAAACACGTGACACAGGCTTTTTTAACACGTTTGATTCTGACACGTTCTTACTCCAGCGTGAGTTAAAGAGAGACGCACTGCCGGACCTCACAGCAGAGGGCAGTAGATCTACACACACATATCGTTTTGATCAGTTTTTCCGTCTCTATGGAAACGACTCGTGTCTAGTCTGCTCCTAAACATGTTGTAATATTTATTTAATTCACTAACACACGTTTAACTTTAAAATATGTATGTGTCAATTAAACTCATGTGTGTAAGTTATAAATCCCTCTCTCTCCCTCCTCTCTTTCTCTATCTATTCTCTCTTTCTCTCTCTCTCTCTTTCTTTCTTTCTTCTTTCTCCAACCCTCACTCTTCTCTTTCCTCTTCTCGTTCTCTCTCCTTCTCTCATTATTCCTCTCTCTCTCTCTTCTTGTCTCTATTTCTCTCTCCTCTTTCTTTCTTCTTTCTTTCTTTCTTTTCTCTCTCTTTCTCTCTCTTCTCTCTCTCTCTCTCTCTTTTTTCTTTCTTTCTTTCTTTCTTTCTCCTCTCTCTCTATTCTCTCTTCTTTCTCTTCTCTCTCTTTCTCTCTCTCTTCTCTCTCTCTCTTTCTTTTTTTCTCTCTCTTCTCTCTCTTCCCTCTTTCTTTCTTCTCTCCTCTTTCATTTTTCTTTCTTTCTTTCTCTATCTCTCTCTCTGTTCTCTCTCTTCTTGTCTCTATTTCTCTCTCTCCCTCTCCTTTTCTCTCTCTCCTTCTCTCTCTCTCTTTCTTTTTTTTCATTCTTTCTCTCTCTCTCTCTTCTCTCTCTGTTTGTCTCTCTTCTCTCTTTCTTTCATCTTTCTTCTTTCTCTCTTCTCTCTCTTTTGTCTCTCTCTCTTCTTTTTCTCTTTTTCTCTCTCTTCTCTCCTTTCTCTTCTCTCCTCTTTCTTTCTCTCTCTCTCTTCTCTCTCTCTTCCTTCTTCTCTCTCTTCTCCTTTGTTTTTTTTTTTTTTTTTTTATTTTTTCTCTCTTCTCTTCCTCTCTGTTTGTCTCTCTCCTCCTCCTCTTTCATTTTTTCTTTCTTTCTCTCTCCTCCTTTTCTAACTTAAAGTCAAATGTTTAAACGAAGCTTATTTTTGAGTCACTCCTGAAATCAACACTGTTATAAATTTGTCAAATATAAACTGCCTCTTGCCCCCAACCTGCTCTAAACTAACTTATTTTGTTTCTGGTGTTGTTGCCTGGCTACGGATGAAACTGATCTTTTGACTCAATCTGGTGTTTTTACAGTTTGGCCGTTCACTGACACATCCAACTAAATAAATAAACGACACTTATCTAAACTCTAAAATTAGAAGCAGATTTACTTTGTGGTTTTGTTTCTTTGTCGTGTGTGAGAGTGAAACCTATAATTAACATACCTGAGTTTATTGTGCTTGTCAATCAAATATATCATTAAATACAACAACAAATAAACATCAGCTGAATTATGTAGGCTGACAATGAAAACCACCCAGAGCCTTTTGTCTGGGCCCGAGTGAGAGACTGAGACGGAGCAAACATCATTCAAACCCATTTATTACATCATCAAGACTTGGACAAGTCATAAAAACAATCGATTTTTATATTTATAGCAGTGTTCCAGTATCAAATTATAATTTTAATCTGGCTTTGATTTTGTTCTTATAACATTGACAGTGGCATTGCAAAGGTACCATGAGGGTTTGATAGTCACACAGTAATCATCACCATTACATAGTGAGTGAAATAATAGAAAAAACAATTTATTTGCAAAAGAACTATTTACATATTATACAGTGATTATGATATTCACAATGTTTTAAAAAAGTTTATTGCTGTTCTGGTTGGCCTGCGAAAATAATAGAAATGCTGTTAATATTTCAAATACATTTGTGACCTCTACAAATTAGGAATTACTGCTTACCATCTCCACGGCTCATATGCTTGTCCCTTAGTTCTTTGGTTGATGGAGCTGGAACCCCACAAACCAATCCCAAGTGTCTGGGATCATTGTGTCTCAGTTTAGTGCGTTTTGGCAACCCAGCTTTACTGTTGATGCGTGCCGCCACAATCTTGCTTTGCAGAGAGGGAATATACGCATAGTCCTTCTCCACCTTCAGTGCATAAAAGGACCAGCATCTTGATTTTTTGTTGAACAATTTTCTGCCCCTATGCAAAAATTAACATGATTAGAAATAAATATTGCACAAATGAAATTGGACTCATATGAAACAATTCATACTGCACAGATCCATCAGGGTATCTTCTCAAAGGCCTGTCAATGTGATGGTTGTAATCCAAAGCAGCAAGGAAAACACGGGCCTTATAAACAGGGTGGACAAAACTAAAGCGCTTGCTGGCATACATCAACAAATGATTGTGGAAAGATTCCAGATGTGCTGTTGATCTAGAAGATTTCAGAACAAACAATCACAATTATTGTAATGATGCTGTATATCGCAAAATCACCTGTTTTTTTTTAACTCAACTTGCCTGAATTTCAGATATTTTGGTACATTTTTTAGAAAGCGTTCGCTGAGGATGATTTCAGACAATGCCTTGTGTGCTTTAGATCCCTTTTTTATCCAGTCTTTATTAGGTTCATCCACTAACGGGTCATGCCGACAAGCATCCAGGGACCACTCGTGCTCACCTGTCACATGGTGCAACAGGCCAATCCACATTGCCTAAAAAAATAAACACAAATAGACTTGAAGTTAGAGAACAAGTCTAGAATCTATGGATACAATTCTGGACTTACAAGAATTAGGCCTAAATCTACTCTTGCTATGCCAAATTTGAGCATCTCCATTTCTGAACATCTAATTTTTAGAGTGTAAATACTTTGTGTAATCAATGTACTCACAAAAAATCTGTCATAATTGTCTGCCATTTTGCAACAAAACCAGAAGTGGTTGCATATGTCTTTTTTCCACTGCAGCAGAATCTTGCATTCTCGTTGTTGACCAGCCTAACAACATAAAAGTAAATATTTCATTCATTACAACTGAAGTATATGATTGCTATACTCACTGCATGTATTTTTTTGCCCAGGTTCTTTGCTCCGTGCCACATGTCAAATGTATGTTCCACTCCAACGTCTTTATACATTCCAGTCTCTAAAAAGAAATTTATGTTTTGAATAATACAGTGCAAAACACATTTTAATTAACACAAACAATTTGTGCGTTTTTGTACTTACTGAAAAGTGCAGAAATCTGAGCATGTGCATCAGTGCACATTTCGGAGAGGGTTATTTCATCACGAAGTCTGTCCACACATTGTATGAAAGCCGCCTTTTCCATTATAGTAGAATTTCCCTGAGTTTCTCGTTTATCTGTGTTTGCAACTTGAATAATTTTTTTGGTATGATTGTCCATGACAGTGTAAGTGCAATACTGTGCAGAAAATCCTGGACTGTCCATTCTACCATCTCCTGTTTTTAGACAGAGTAATGTAAATGAACACATACTCAAAGAGTAAATACAATATAATGTAAAGCAGGAAAAACAACTAAGCATTTCAAATCAAAAACACATACCTAAAGCAACCACTTCGTCTTGCTGCAAACCTGAAATCACAGATGCACGGCTCTCCTCCCAAAAGTCCTCAATAGTTTCCACACAATATGCATCCTGAATAGAAAAAAAAGTGGTCCTGGCTACCATTCCCATGTTCATGTAATTAAACAACAGGGCCACTTTTGAATAGTTATTGCCAGACAGTAGAATGTTTGTGGCAAGCATAAAATCTCCAGCTTGCATTTTGAACTTGAAAGTTGGTTGCGAGTTCCATTGCCAAACAATATGACCATTTGGACACATCTAGAAAAAATTTTATAGATTTAAATAAGTAGCCTAAATTTTTTTAACTTTTAAGAATTATTACATACCCATTTTACAATGAGGGCTGTTCCGCGTTTGATGAGATCCACTTCAAATGGACCAGCAGCTCCACATTCCTTCTTTGCTACTTTCTCAGTGCAAATAGTGATGGGCAACTCAAGAAATGTGGTCAGCTGTTTCAAACAAATATGATACACTATTGCTGCTTTTTGATTGACAATATCTTCTGGGTCTTCCACTTTGATGCCTTCCGGTATAGAAGTGTCATCATTTTCCTGGACAGCCGGCTCATGTACCACTCCATGGACAACATCCTCTAAGCTAATCTCTGGAAGCTTTTCAACATTTATATTGGCAGCAAGTGAGGCTCCTGATCTATAGATGATAAAAACAACAAATGTAGTTATGTAATATATATATGTAATATACATATCAAAATAAACAATATAGACCTGATTCTTATAGTTGGCATGTAGTCTTCATCGCTGTCATCAGAGTAACTGTCAACCTCGATGGTTTCATCTTCTTCAGAGGTAGATACTTCTTCAGTGTTCTTGGTTGGAGTCCATGTGTCATCAGTCCAGTCAATGCTTTATAGAGAATGACATTGAATCGTTTGGGAAATAACATGCACAGTCTTATTTCATACTTACATTGAGTTTTCTAAGCTGTTGATTGTATTTTCATCAAGAATGTCCCAATTTTCACCACGACATAATCTTTCAAAGAATTATTGTAATTATTATTTTCAACATACTTTAGTGCATGTGCAACTTCTGACAAAAGCCAAATAATTACCCATGCTCTTCTCCATGCTCTTCAGTTGCAGTTTCACCTTGAGCCAGTTGTATTTCAAATTCTGTATAATCTTCCTCTCTGAAATACAGCACAGCACATGCAATGATAAAACTGTAATTTACATTTTTGCTGAAGTGTAGTGATTACTTACACATATATTTATTAATTTTAAAACATAACTTTTATCCAGACAAAAAGATTTTACGACTACAGTATTCATGTATGTTTATTATTGTGAATAACAGTAAAATTCTTTTTTTTAAATAAACATGACATTTTAACAGTGCAAAGTACTTGACAGGCCCAAGCTGCAAGATCAAAAAGTACAGTAGTATACAAGTTACACTGCTTATACTGCTGCACTGCTAGAAGTTAATAATTTAAAGAGTTTTTCTGAGTTTTGAAATATGAATTTGTATAATATAACACCCTAAAATAGGGCATTGGTGATTAGAATTAAACTGAACTCAAACAATTGATCATTTGGCACTGTTTCTAAAATGCAGGCTTGGCATAGTTAGGAGGATAGACTGAGAGACATTGTAATACTAATTAGATGTACATACCTCTCCGATAACGACTCTTCAACACACGACAGTGCAGGCATTGGTATTCGTCTTCTTTTGCCTGTCAGTGGTGTAGATGTGGAAGCTTCTGATTGAGACTGATAGCTATAAATAAACAAAAGCATACAATTAGAAAATGCTAAATTTTTATAGCGCATCGTTTTTTTGTTTTGTTTTTACAAATAAAGTGGTTGTTGAAATGACATAAAATACGTGTAACTTCATAGTAGGCTAATGCTTACTTGTAGGTACGTAAAGTTAGCTGGTTAGCATTACTCGCGTTGCATGAAAAATTCGAACTTTCAATTGACTTGTAACTTATAATGTATAATCCTAAAATACCGTGTGAAATAACAATGATTCCTTACCTGTTCATTAGAAATAGAGCTAAATCTGCGTCTGTTCGAAATCCCTTTAGAACTCGTATGTCCCTCCATCTTTGAAAAGCAGAGCCGAGGTAAATTCTGTTTCGGTCGCGAAGACGTTTTTCGGCAAGTTTTGTGCCCGGACTTTTCACAACTTTACGCTTTCTAGCTGTGGTAGTGGGTTTGTCCGAAGGCAATCGAGGGATGGGTAATTTTGAAGTGTTTGGTCGCTCCTCCATGATGCTGCTTTCCTCTCGTAACCGCATACAGGTACTAGCTGGTACGAGGTGCGGCTGCGCGGCCTTGTTTACGTGCGCTACGCAGGCTCACGACCACGCGCATTCATGTTGATTGACAGGCTATGTTTCAGGAAGTCGAAGCCTATTGGCCACGAATCGGTCGGCGGCTGCTTAAAATTGCATTGCGGTCTATGGGGGAAGGCGGGACTTGTGCATTATAATATATATTGATAGAAGCCTACTTCACAACGCAGTACAATATGACACGGTCATTTATACGAATTTAAAAAGTATGATACAAAATGTCGGATTTTTTCAAAACTCCGGATATCAGCTTTAACTGTAAACAACACGACTGAAGTAAAGACGTCAAGGAGCTGCTTGAACTCACTGTTGAGCCAGAGAAGAAACTAAACACTCATAACTGAAGCTGTTAGCCGTGAAGATGCTAATATTAGCTGCTAACCTTAGTTGGGGCTGTAAAAGAGGAATTATCCAGTCTGTTTGTGGTTAAATGTATTGTCCAAGTTAAACCAGACTTGTATTATGATTAGTAATCCTTAAATATGTGCGTGTAAGACGGACTTGACCAGTATTTATTACAAAAATTCATTTTTATCGGACTTTTTTGCCGGCCGTTACTAGTGATGGGCAGTCCGGCTCTTTTTAAAGAGCCGGCTCTTTCGGCTCCCAAACGGCTCTTCAGATTGTTTTTTGTTTAAGTTGATTAATTTAAACTGCTATGTTAACTATACAAGATAATGACTACTTTTGTTTTTAGAATATTTTATTATGTAAACCTGCCATTATTTAATGTAAAAATAAAATCTAAAATTGTATAAAACATAGAAAATGCAAAAAATGAAATATAAATAAAAAAAATCTGGCATTTACAATTCAGCTTTGAACGATTTTAACTTTTCAGCTTTTTAAACAAATTTAAAATGAATCAACACATATAACTGTAAATCACAATACAACAAAGTCTACATTCAGCTTTTGTATCATCAATGAAACTAAAATGGTTCCAAATTTTACTTCTTTTCCTGGTCTCGTTCATTTTTTTTTACCTTTCGTAGTCGTCTCTGACGCTTTCTTGCTAATGCTGCGCGAGTGCGAGCTGAACTATTGACCCTCCTCCTCCTGCACATACAGCGCATGCCAACATATTGACCAATAAAGTGCGGCTTGAAGAGTGGGAGAGGGCGCGCGCATGAGCGGGACAGGGGAAGAGAGAAAGCGAGAGAAAGCGCGCGAGTAAGGAGAGAGAGGGAGAGAGAGGAAAGAGAGAGAACACGCGCGAGTGGGACAGCGAGGGTTAAGAAGACAGAGAGAGAGAGAAGCGGGAAAAAAAAAAAACGGTTCACAATCAGGAGCCGGCTCCCGTCGTTCACTTCAAAGAGCCGGCTCCAAGAGCCGTTTCATTCGCGACCGACACGACACATCACTAGCCATTACATCAACTCAAGGGGGTGGAATGACGTGACCTGCGTCAGCTGAAAGTAGTGTGCATCGTGTCCGAAAGACCAGATGAATGAGTCACTGACCAGGACCTGAACAGGGCAGGACTATAGAGTAATTGAGTGGATAGGGAACGAGTGTGGACATTCGGACACAGCCTTTGTCTTCCTAGTGTGATGTCATCAGTTTAAACTCTGCTCTACTTCCTGTTATTTTCAACATGTTTTCACATATTTCTTCACAAACTTGTTCTTGATTAGCGTAAAACTATCATTTATTATTACAACATGTGTTAATCTATCAAATGAAATGAAAATTAGAAAATTGTAAAAAAACTGTCATACGCACTTTAACTAAAGTAAACATATTAACAAACACAAATAAACACAAAAGGGGGGCCCTTTTGTCTTAGGGGGCCCCATGCAATTGCCTGGTTTGCCTGTCCTGTAGCAATGCCTCTGAACATTGGGAATTTAATCTTGAAATGTTACAAATTTAATGTCTTTTAAGTATAGTTTATGTCTTTTAAGTAATATAGTTTTATGTCTTTTAAGTAGTCCAGGTCTGTATTAGAGGCAAAGCAGGTTGGAAAAGCAGATGGAGAAGTGGAACGAAGAAAGAAAGAAACAAAACAAAAGAATAAGCATATGCACGAAGAGCTGCTATGTCTTAATCTTTAAACCTTCTCTAAAATACTCTCTGCTCTAATACTTTTGACAGTAAATAGTTGAATCTTTATGTGGAGCTGTGTTCAAAATGCTCATTTAACTGACCCAACAAAACCCTCCCCCAAGGTTTAGAACTAATGTGATTGGCTGATTCATGTGTCAGTCACGCCCACTAAAACTCAGGCATGAACATGTGTCCAGAAAAACACATTATAAAGAAACAAACCCACCACCACAAAAACCCCGCACAGTGCACCTTTAAAAGAACATAAACTCAAATAAATCCAGTTAAGCACTTTGACTCAGCGCAGAGTTAACTCCGACTCGACTCCAGCCGTCTGCTCCAGGAAGTCCAGGAAGCCTCGGTATTTGTCCGTGAGCAGCTGGTACTTGTGGATGTGGTTCTGAAGGTCCTGCAGCATCAGCGCCACGAGGTGATCCGACTCGTACGTGAAGCTCTGAGTGCGCAGGACCAGCTCACGCGAAGAAGGAGGAGAGTCGCGCGTCGCCTGGAGCAGCTTCTGGTTGGATCGGATCAGAGCGTCTTTGTGGAGCGCCCAGGCTTCGTACTGCCCCTGACGGAAGAAAAAAACGCAGAAGACGGAGTTAACAATACAGAATTATGACTAAACACAACGCAGAAATATGTCTTAAAACAACGCAGAAATATGACTAAACACAACAGAAATATGTCTTAAAACAACAGAATTATAACTTAGGACAACGCAGAATTATGACTAAACACAACGCAGAATTATGAAAACACAACACAGAAATATGTCTAAAACAGCAAAAATATGACTTAAAACAACAGAATAGTCTAAACACAACGCCGAAATATGACTAATGACAACGCAGAATATGACTAAACACAATGCAGAAATATGAAAAAAAAAAAAACTAAAAAAAAAAAAAAAAAAGAAATTATGACTAAACACAACGCAGAATTATGACTAAACAACGCAGAATTATGACTAAACACAACGCAAAAAAAAAAACGCAGAATTATGACTAAACACAACGCAGAATTATGACTAAACACAACGCAGAATTATGACTAAACACAACGCAGAATTATGACGTTAAAACACAACGCAGAATTATGACTAAACACAACGCAGAATTATGACTAAACACAACGCAGAATTATGATAAACAAAAAATATAAAACAAAGCAGAATTATGACTAAACACACGCAGAAATGTCTAAAAACGCAAATATGTCTTAAAACAACGCAGAATTATGACTTAAAACAACAGAATTATGACTAAACACAACACAGAAATGTCTTTAAACAACGCAGAAATATGACTAAACACAACGCAGAATTATGACTAAACACAATGTAGAAACATGATTTAAAACAACGCAGAAATATGACTTTATACAATGCAGAAAAATAAGTTTACACAACACAGAATTATGACTTAAACAACGCAGAAATATGTCTTAAAACAATGCAGAAATATGACTAAACACAACGCAGAATTATGACCAAACACGACGCAGGAATATGAGTTCACACAACGCAGAATTATGACCAAACACAACGCAGAATTATAACTAAACACAACGCAGAATTATGACCAAACACAACGCAGAATTATAACTAAACACAACAGAATTATGACTAAACACAACAGAATTATGACTAAACACAACAGAATTATGACTAACACAACAGAATTATGACTAAACACAACAGAATTATGACTAAACACAACAGAATTATGACTAAACACAACGCAGAATTATAACTAAACACAACAGGATTATGACTTTACACAACGCAGAATTATGACATGAAATATGAGAATAACATGCAGGTTAAAGAAGACTTGGCATTGGTCGGAGGTTGAGGCGCCATGTGCTGCAGACACTGAGTGGGGCGGGAGGGGGTTGCTGTGTGAAGCACTTGAAATAAATCATTTTGAATCAGTGAAAGTCGGGAGACGTGCTCTTGTACTTCCTCCTCATTTCCCCCTCTACGTGAGAGAAGCCCATATAAGGAAGTAGCTTCCTTTATGCATTATTTGTTTTTATGTAAATAACCGTTCGTAGCTGGAGTTTGGTGAATTTGGCGTAAAGGTTGTTCAGAAGGAGTTTGTCTTATAAACTCGTTATGAATCATGAGTTTTCTCAGCAGCTTCTTATCCAATCAGAAAGCAGAATGAACCCCAAATCTTACAGTTAATTTGTTGGCCCTGGTGTGTCTTTTTGGCAAAATGTTCATAATAAACTAGGAAGTCCAATGAAATAGTCCAGTGTTCTTTGTGTGTGTGTGTGAGAGCAGTGGGGGGCACTGGACTTAAGTTTTTTATCTCCTACGGCAGGCGGAGCAGTTGATTGTCCTAGTTGGATAAGCTCGCCATCAGTTTCGTTTGAATCAGGAACAAAGAAATAGGCCCGGCCAATTCGTAGTGACTTAATCCAGCGCGTCACTCTCTGCAGATCCACACACATCTTGCTGCAGTATACGTGGCTATCCTCCATGCCTCCAGACCGAATGAACCGCCATGATTAAAACTATTAGGTCACATGATTCACGTGCATCACCTGACCACGGAATGAAGGCGCTGAAATCTCGCGAGAACTCATAAATAAAGCAAGGCAGAGGAGAATAATAATTATAATAGTTTGTTTTTTTGCTCCTTTAATAACTCTGTTGACTGAGTGTCAACAGAGTTATTAAACTGACTGAACAGAGTGTTGACTGAACAGAGTCAACAGCACTCTGTGTCGTTTATTTAAATATTGACCTGAAGGGCAGATCTGCTTCGGTGACGCAGTTTTACTAAAACAACAGTATTTCAAATGTGACGGTCATTAAGCATGACGATGTTAACGAATTAATTACACAAACGTGGAAAATCTGTGTGAGAGAAAAGTAAAGGCAGCTTCACATTTATTCACTTTAAAACAACGCTTCTGATGATTATTGATCCATAAATGTGTGTCAGAACGACTGGAACAGGAAATATTACAGAAGAGAGAGAGAGAGTGGAGAGAGAGAGAGAGAGGGGGGGAGAGAAGGAGAGAGAGAAGGAGAGAGAGGAGAGAGAGGGGGGGGGGCGAGGAGAGGAAAGAAGGAGAGGGAGAGAGAGAAAGAGAGAGAGAAGGAGAGAGAGAGAGAAGGAGAGAGAGGAGAGAGAGAGGGGGGGGGGCGAGGAGAGGGAAAGAAGGAGAGGGAGAGAGAGAAAGAGAGAGAGGGGAGAGAGAGAGAGAAAGAGAGAAAGAAGGAGAGAGGGAGAGAGAGAGGGGGGGAGAGAAGGAGAGAGAGAGAGGAGAGGGAGAGAGAGAGAGAGAGAGGAGAGGGAGAGAGAGAGAGGGGGGAGAGAGAGAAGGAGAGGGGGGAGAGGAGAGAGAGAGAAGGGGAGAGAGAAGGAGAGAAGGAGAGAGAGAGGAGAGAGAGAGGAGAGAGAAGAGAGAGAGAGAGAGAAGGAGAGAGAGAGAGGGGAAGAATGAAGGAGAGAAGAGGGAAAGAGAGAAGAAGGAGAGAGAGAAAGAGGGGGGGGGAGAAGGGAGAGAGAGGGGAGAGAGAGAAGGAGAGGGAGGAGAGAGAGGAAAGAAAGAGGGAGAGAAGAGAGAGAAGATGGAAAGAAAGGGAGAAGGAGAGAGAGGAGAGAGAGAAAGAGAGAGAGAGAAGGAGAGAGAAGAGAGAGAAGGAGAGAGGAGGAGAGAGTGAGGAGAAAGAGAATGAGAGAGAGGGAGAGAGAGAAGGGGAGAGAGAGAAAGAGAGAGGGAGGAGAGGGAGAGAGAGAAGAGAGAGGAGGAGAGAGAAAGAAAGAAGGAGAGAGAGAGGGAGAGAGAAAGAGAGAGAAAGAGAGAGAGAAGGAGAGAGAGAGGAAGAAAGAAGGAGAGAGAGAAGGGGGAGAAGGGGGAGAGAGGGGGAGGGAGAAGGAGAGAGAGAAGGGCCGTTTCTTCTCAAAGTTCAGAAGGATAAACCAGAGTCTTGACACTTGAACAGAAAACAAAAGCAAACGTCTGAACCTCTGACAGCTGGATTATGTCTGGATTATGTCTGGATTATGTCTGATTATGTCTGGATTATGTCTGTGAGAGTGTGAGTTTTACACAGAGAAAAGGTGATGAGGCTGAACCAGGAGGTGATTGTTTGAGGTGAATCAGCCGCGTCTGTGTTTGGTTTAAAGACAGCTGTCATCAGAGGATTTCACAGAAAACTGGTTTGAGTGAGGATTACAGGTCATACAAAGGTTAAACTGAAAGGTCAGTCACAGGAGGGTGAGGCGTTTCTGCGTTCGGTCAGTCTTGTGTCATCAATGTGTGGTCCAACCCTGAGAACCGGGTCTAACCCTGAGACTGGTCCAACCCTGAGACCGGTCCAACCCTGAGACCGGTCTAACCCTGAGACCGGTCTAACCCTGAGACCAGTCTTGGTCTCAGTCTCAGTCTCAGGGGTACTTGGTCTCGGTCTTGTCTTGGACTCGTCTTGTCTTGGACTGGGTCTTGTGGGAGACCACATTTCAGTACCACCACACTCTGATAAAGTGGCAGCAGGAGTTTCTGGTCCTGGTGTAGTGACTTGTCCTGTTTTAGTCCTGCTTTAGTCCTGTTTTAGTCCTGTTTTAGTCCTGCTTTAGTCCTGTTTAGTCCTGTTTTAGTCCTGTTTTATCCTGTTTTAGTCCTGTTTAGTCCTGTTTTAGTCCTGCTTTAGTCCTGTTTTAGTCCTGCTTTAGTCCTGTTTTAGTCCTGTTTTAGTCCTGTTTTAGTCCTGTTTTAGTCCTGTTTTAGTCCTGTTAGTCTGTAGTCCTGTTTTAGTCCTGCTTTAGTCCTGTTTAGTCCTGTTTTAGTCCTGCTTTGTCCTGTTTTAGTCCTGCTTTAGTCCTGTTTAGTCCTGCTTTAGTCCTGCTTTAGTCCTGTTTAGTCCTGTTTTATCCTGTTTTTTTTAGTCTTTTGTTTTTAGTCTGCTTTAGTCCTTTTTTAGTCCTGTTTAGTCCTGTTTTAGTCCTCTTTTAGTCCTGCTTTAGTCCTGCTTTAGTCCTGTTTAGTCCTGCTTTATCCTGTTTTAGTCCTGTTTTAGTCCTGCTTTAGTCCTGTTTTAGTCCTGCTTAAGTCCTGCTTAAGTCCTGGTTAGTCCAGCTTTAGTCCTGCTTCAGTCCTGTTTTAGTCCTGGTTTGGTCCAAGTTTAGTCCTGGTCAGTCAAATCTTGGAAACATGAGAAAAGTAGAAAATGATAAAGATGGTCTTCTGGGTGTCCTGAATTTGTGTGTGACAGTGTTGGCCGTGGGCGTGTCTTCTGGCTGTGGGCGTGGTCTCTCTCTCTCTGTGGGCGTGTCTTCTCTCTGTGGGCGTGGCTTGTGTGACTTCTTCAGATTGTGGGATTAGCTCTGTTTGTCTGCGTCTGGTCAAACTGGTTCATATTATAAATGTTTAATAATCTTTTAAGACTTTCAGAGTGTTTCTGTGGTCACGCTTCATGTTTAACAGTTTACTGAGTTTTATGTTTCCTGCTATTATAGTGTCAGCTGCAGTTCACACGACGTCACACTTTGAGTCTGCTTTGTCTGAAGACTCATGAAACACACCAGAGAGTTGTGACGGTCAAACGTGGATCTGAGGGTAAATTTAACTCTTTAAAGTGTAAAACTGTGTGAGGCGCGAGAATAAACTGACTTGAGACTAAAGAAGTGTCAGAGTCAAAGAGAAGGACTGTTATTATAGAAAAAAGAGTTAAAGTAACTCAAATGTTTGTGTTGATTTGATTTAATGTGAAAAGTAGGCTTATAACTCAGACTTTTGAGTGAAAAGAGAGAGGAGAGAAGAGAGAAAAGAGAGAGAGAGAGAGGAAAAAAGAGAGAGAGGAAAGAGACGAGATATAGAGGAGAGAGACGAGACGAGAGGAGCCGACGATTGCGCCACCGACCGACCCCCGCGCCCAGACGGATCACCACCCCGACGACGCACGAAGAGCGGAAAGGAGAGAGAGCCGGAGAGGACGCAGAGAGACGAGGCAAGAGACGAGAGACCGAGAGGAGAGCAGAGAGGAGCAGGAGAGCAGACTGAGGAGGAAGCAGACGACCGCACCCAAGAGAGCTGAGAGGAGAAGAGAGAAAGGAAAGACAGAGGAGAGAGAGAGACCCGACGAAGAGAGACGAGCCACCCAACGAGGAACGAGAGAGAGAGAGGAAGAGGGGAGAAAGAGAAGAGGTGTGACAGAGAGCAGAGAAAGAGGCCGAGAGAGAAGGAGAAACGAGGGAGGGAGATGAGGGGGCAAGGAGGAAGAGAGGTAAAGGAGGAGTTAGAGAGAAGATTTGAGACCCGCAAGTAGAGAGAGCGGAGAGGGAAAGGAAAGAGTGAAGCGAGGAGAGAGGAAGAGAGGGAGAAAAGAGAGAAGAGAGGAGGAGAGGTGGGAGGAGAGAGCAACGAGAGAGGCCAACGAGAGAGAAGAGAGAGAGAGAGAGAGTGATCGCCCCCCCCACGACCATCCCAAATATTTAATGGAATCCCTACTACCTCCCGCCCCACACCCCCATATATACAAGAGAGAGAGAGATGAGAGAGGGAGAGAAAAGAGAGAGGTGTGGACATATGCAGAGAGAAAGGAGAGAAAGGAGGGAGGGGGGAACAAGACGAGAGAGAGAGAAGAGAGAGAGAGAGAGGATCCAAAAAAGAGCAGAGAGGGAGACTGGCAGCGCACAAGCGAGAGAGGCCTTTGAAGAGAGAGGAGCCCAGAGGTGTGACAGACCGAGAACAGGGAGAGAAGAGGAGACGGAGAGCGAGTAGGGCCAAAGAGAAAAGAGACAGGGAGAGGAGGAGAGGAAAAGGAAGAGAGAAAAGAGGAGAGAGAAAGGGGAGAGAGAGAGGGGAGATGAAGAGAGTAAGAGGAGAGAGGAAGAGGAGGAGTAGAGAGAGAGGGAAAGGAGGAGAGAGCAGAGAGAGGAGAGAGAGAGGTAGAGAAGGAAAAAGAGGGAGAGAGAGCAGAGAGAAAAAGGGAGAGAAGAGAGAGAGGGGGAGAGAGAGGAGAGAGGAAAGGAGAGAGAGGAAGGAGAGAGAAGAGAAGGAGGGGGGGGAGGGTTAAGAGGAGAAAGAGAGAGAGTAAGAGAGAGAGAGGGAAAGAGAGGAGGAGAGAGACAGAAAAAAGGAGAGAGGAGAGAAGAAAAGAGAAATAGAAAAGAGAGAGAGGAAAAACAGAAAGAGGAGAGAAGTAGGGGGAAGGGAGGTCAGAGGAGAGAGAGAGGGGAAAAGGAGAAAGGAAAGAAAAAGACAGGAGAGGAAGAAGAGAGAGAAGGGAGTGATGAGAGAGAATAATAGTCAGGCTCACACTGGGACTAACTTCTGCGTCACCATTAGTTACAATAATAATATCTACACTGAACAAACTTTCAGATGTATGTCCAGAGATAATAACACTTTCATCGTGTCTCGTTATTAAGACCTTAAGTAACTCATTGTGTTCGGACTGACAATGTGTGTTGTGTGAGCCACTGTAAGGCCTCTGTGGACAGCTTAATGACAGTCTTTGCAGAAACAAAAAGCACAACAGCCAGTAGCATGTCGTTTTTACAATGAAACTGGTTTGATTTATCGTAATGACCGGTTTTATAAAGGGTGTAACAAGCCGACATTACATTAACACCTGAATCTCACATGTTCAAGATGATCAGAGGTTCAAATAAATAATAATATAAAAGTTGAAAAGAAAACATTTGGACTGAACATGTTTGTATATTTACGACTGCAGGACATTAAAGTGTCTAAGACTGACAAGTGGGACGTGTCTGTGTTAAAAGTGGGACAAATCAATAGTTTTGGAGACTTTTGCTGGACGCTGGGCACAGGACTGTCCCAGGTATTTTTTAGGTGAGGAGGACTGAGGAGAGCATGTGGGCTGAGACCAGATGATGGAAGTCCCATGCCTCGCAGACCTGTACCAGGAGAGCCCTAAGCCGGATGTTCACCATATTAATGTAGATTACTACAGAGACAGTAGGGTGGCGCTTGACTTAAACATTGTTTGTGTTCAGCATATGTGAAGAAAATAAGAGGAGCCCCGATATTCAATTGTCGCCTCATGCTCCCCCGAACTCGCGGTTTTGTTACGGTGTTAACAAATAGCAAACGTGGGTAATGATGTCAACGCTAACACGACGCGCGGTACCAAGGTAGAAGTCAACGTAAACCCACACGACAAGCCCCCCCGGGTACCAAGTAGAATCAACGTAAACCACACGAGACCAAGGAAACACGTCACTCAGCAAAACGAGTACCTAAGTAGAAAGTCAACGTTAACCAACAGAGGTACCAAAGTAGAAGTCAACGTAAACACCACGACTGGTACAAGTAAGAAGCTTCAACGTAAACCACACGACAGCACCCGTACAGTAGACAGTCAACTAAACCCCAACGACCCCCAGGGTACCAAGTAAGAAGTCCAAGTCCACCCACACGAGTACCCAAGTAGGAGAATCAACCGTAACCACACAAACGGTACCACAGTAGGAAGTCAACAGTAAACCCAC
>CM076396.1:30579364-30589364 GCA_038363315.1 Mugilogobius chulae
CCCGCTGAGGATATATCACTTTCAGACTCCAGAGTTTGTTCGAACAGACCAGCACTCTGACTGCCCACAGACACTGGCTCCAGCAACACAGTCACAGGCATCTCCACTGCTTTCTTGGTAATGTCCTCTCAGAAGTGGCATTAAGGTCTCTCCAGTGATGAACCATCAGCAGTTGGAAGATTTTCATCACTTTCTGCAACATCCACACGCTCACTGATTTCAATGTCATTTATCTCCATTGTATCAAAGATCATGCTAGCACAAGGCGGGGACCAAACCAGAGATTCAAAGAGTTCTTCGACAAGATGAACATATGGCTTTAGCTCTTGTGGTTAACAACAGCTTTTGGAAATGCCCAGTCAAATTCCCCGGCCCCTGTTTGATCACATGATGACTCCACTAATGACACTTTCTTGTCAAAGTAGATGGACACTGTGTTGAGATTAAATTGTGACAAGATTTAGCTGTCTTAGAAGAATTTAGAACAGCCAATTTAGCTTTATTTGCAGCAAGCTGTGTTTGTATTTCAAGTAATTCTAGCTGCTGTCTGACAAGTCGTTGTTGCTCTTCTATTTCATGTTTCTGCTGAAGAAAAGACGCTTTACCATTAGGGCAGCACGTTCTGCTTTTGCCTTTATGTAAGCAGATTTCATTGTGTGTCTTTTCTCAGTGCTTTTCACGTTAAAGTTTAGTTCAATATTGTGTCCATCCATAATCATGCAGGCTATGTGCAAAAGTCACTCTATTGGCTGATTACTTGCCGTTGAAGCGTGACTACACAAGCCTCGTTCCATGTGCGCTCACGCTTGGTTCGCTGCGCACGCCTCTACCGTCAGCTCTTCGCCGCTCCGGTGCCAGCCTCGCGCAGCCGGTCCACACACGCCCCCGGCGTTGCTTGCCACTCCGGAAGATGCACCAACGGAACCAGTGACGATCCTCTTCAGTCAACGAGCACCGACTGCTGCGCTGCACGTGGTCCTGCCTTCGGATCCACACCACCACGCGGCACGCTGGCCGGGACAGCTCCGCGCAGATCCACCAATCACTCAGGCCTCCGCCACAAGCCCGTGCGCACGAAAAGCGACCTCTCCAGTCCTCAGCGGTGACTTTCGACAACTCCACCCTCCGTACCGCTGTCCAATGCGATCCCAGTGTTTCCCACTTGCCGGGTAAACTGAGGTTGTTTCTTACTTAATGTAGAGCGAAGGTCCTCCACAGTTCGCCTCCTGGCTGCTAAGTTAAAGGAGTTTGCCCAACGCGTGTCTCCACAAATTACAGTCCAAATATTGCATTAAAGTTCTTTATTGGCCCCTATGACCATCAATCCACATGAATCAGTAACACAATTCCACAATATTGACACGGTAAGAAACAGTATACCTCTCCACTTAGCAGCACCTGTGTGCACTTTTTCTAGGCCTTTTATAGGAGTTTTAGCACCAAAACCAAAGGGCCACAGAGCCCCTTGCGCCCAGGAGATCAGTGTGCAATTTTGGCTCTACACCACACGACGGTACCAAGTAGAAGTCAACATAAACCCACACGAAGGTACCAAGTAGAAGTCAACGTAACCCACACGGGTTACCAAGTAGAGTAGTCAACGTAAACCCACACGAGGTACCAAGTAGAAGTCACGTAAAACACGAAAGGTACCAAGTAGAGAAGTCAACGTAAACCCACACGAAGGGTAAAAGTAGAGTCACGTAAACCCACACGAGGTACCAAGTAGAAGTCAACGTAAAACCCACACGAGGTTACCAAGTAGAAGTCAACGTAAAACCCACACGAAGGTACCAAGGTAAGAAGCCAACGTAAACCCACACGAGGTACCAAGTAGAAGTCAACGTAAAACCCAAACACGAGGTACCAAGTAGAAGTCAATCGTAAACCCACACGAGGTACCAAAGTAGAAGTCAACGTAAACCACACGAGGTACCAAGTAGAAGTCAACGTAAACCCCACACGAGGTACCAAGTAGAAGTCAATGTAAACCCACACGAGGTACCAAGTAGAAGTCAAAAACACAAGAGGTACCAGTAAAGTCAACGTAAACCCACACGAGGAACCAAAGTAGAAGTCAACGTAAACCCACACGAGAGTACCAAGTAGGAGTCAACGTAAACCCACACGAGTAACCAAGTAGAAGTCAACGTAAACACACACACGAGGGTACCAAGTAGAAGTCAACGTAAACCCACACGAGGTACCAGTAGGAGTCAACGTAAACCCACACGAGGTACCAAGTAGTAGAAGTCAACGTAAACCCACACGAGGTATCCAACAGTAGAGTCAACGTAAACCCACACGAGGTACCAAGTAGAAGTGTGGTAGTAGGGGATAGACTCACTCCCTCAGTATAAGAACCAACAGACAAACTGGGCCAAGGGCAGCAGTCCCTCTGTCTCAATGCATTTGTCGGTCGACCGCCGTGTGGGAGACCCGGGTTCGACTCCCGCTCAGGACGTGCGTTACCACACCGGGTCGCACCGTTTTCCTAAACTTAATGATCGTTCCTCCGGACCCGACTAGCATTTACCAAAACCGCCCCAGTGCCAGTTGCAAAAGTTGTTCTGTTGTAAAAATAAAAACTTTGTGTCAATATTAATTTTTACAGGTCAGTTTATTACTTTTATTTCCAGCTCTGAAAGTTGTCGGTTCTGATACTCAAAATGAGGTTTGTTTTGCTTTACTTCCTCTCGTTAGAGGTGCCTGATGGAGGTCTGCAGACAGACACTTGTGAAAAAAAAAAGAACATAAAAGTGAAACTTAATCGATAAAAAGTAAGCCTAGATACAGGTCACGTAACACGAGCCCTCCTGGTACAGGTCTTTGAGGCAGGGGACTCCTCATACTGGTCTGTGAGGCAGGGGACTCCTCATGCTGGTCTGTAGCCAGATACTCTTGGACTGAGGAGGAAGATGGGACGACTGAGGAGGAAGAAGAGACGACTGAGGAGGAAGAAGGGACGACTGAGGAGGAAGAAGAGACGGTGACTTCTGTTTACACGAGACTTGTTCCAGTCCTGTTACCGGCACCAGCAGGCCAGGGCGTGGACCTGGAGCAAAGACAAGGCTCTGCAAATTCACACCTGTCACAGAGGAAGTGTTTCTGGCTCCAAACCAACACAAAACGTTTGTGTTACAGTAAAGCAGGTGGAGTCTAAATATGTCTAAATACAGTCTGCAACTGTAAAATGACTAAACCGAATCTATTTTCGGTCGTTTGGAGCCACACAACAGGTTCTGCTGACATTCACAAAAACTTCAGATCTAAATGAGCATTATTATTGACACAGGTCGTTCTACAGTCACATTCTTGTTTCTTTCTACAATAAAAAGCCAAACATTAAGCAAACAGTGCTGCATCTGGACGTCCACACTGGTCCTGTCCACACTGGTCCTGTCCAGAGGGTTTACACAGACTCTTTCATTAGGCTTCTGGCCTTGTGGCCTGTGGGTGATTATTGCACTCCAACAACTTACGTCACCACAGAAGCAACTGAAACCATCCCTGGTTTTATAAACAGTGCTATGTCTTACAACAGAAAACACAAACTTGGGGCGGTCACTCCAGCTTCACTTTTTTGTTTGCAAAAAGGCGTTTATAAGCTGTAATTTCAAACTAAATGAACACATGTCGATATTTATCACGTGTCGAAGCATCTGTAAGAGGAAGTTGTCAGACGTAAAACCTAAATCGTGTTTGCAGAGTGGAAGTCAGCTACTTCGCCTTTAAAATAAGTTATTTTAACAGTCAGATCCTCGTGATAAAGATAACTGATTTTGAATAACAAAAATACAAATAGGGGAGACTGGGGCATGTTGTCACACTTTTTACATTCAGGACCATATCTTTGGATCTATATGTCAGACACTTATAAAACTAAACCAAATGAAAGAGACATGTCTGGGCTTCAAAATGTCTGTTCATGTCATTTTTATAGAAAACTCCAGTAAAGACACAAACAGTTAAACAGACACTGTGACCTTGTGACAACTGACCCCTGACCCAGCATGTCACTGGCACCTAGGCGACGTGCGACGCCTCTGACGAAGACGGAAGTGACCCGTCGAAACTAGTCAGGTAATAAACCATCTCTTACCGATACTTGTCTGATATAGAAGAAAAACGCTTTCATTCAGCATGTCACTGGATTAGAACATTACATTTGAAATATTTTATAATAATATATTCTGATTTTGAGAAAAATTATAATCTGAACATCTATGATCATAGAACATCTGTAAAATATGAATGAATGTCTTTGACAAACTTTAGTGGAACAATAAAAACATCAATTTATTAACTTTTATTTCACTGAAATTAATGCAATTCATGAAAACTCTGAATCATTAATAGAAATTGTGCTTCAAATGTTATTTAATGAAAAATGTAGCACAATAACATGTCTACAGCCGTTTAAATGATAAAAACTGATATACTACCTAATAATATTAGTTGCACTCATGAAATACAGTATATCCAAAACCTGAGAATTCTGTAACTTAAATAAAAAAATATAAATAAAATATAGTATATATAGTATATACTGTGTGTATATAAAGCTTCAATAACATTTATCAAATCTTACAAAATTCTACAAAATTAAAAATGACAAATTATTGAATTATTCTCACAATTTTAAACTTTACAAAATTAAATTCTTTAATCAGTTGACTTATTATACAAAGTAATTTACTTAATGTATCATGAATACCATTAAAATTGACTTTTATTACAAGGTGAGCCTGAGACAACTTGCCCCGATCTGCTAAATGTGCTAAAACTAGATCCAGCACAAAACTAGCTCCAAGAGAAACAGTAAATATAATGTGTAAATACTCTTAACACTCTCCTCTACCAACTCCAAAAATATAGTTTGAATATTTCATGTAATGACAAAGTCAGACTTCAAAAACTGAATTATTATCTTTTTACTTGAACATATAAAAAAAGGTTTTTGTCAGATGACTTTGTGATACAGACACAGGATATACTCTAAGATCACACAAAGAAAGCTACAAAACAGATTTTGAGCTGCAGTATTATCTGAGCTACAAGAGAAAGATCAGTTTAGTTTACTTTTCTAGATCTACAGTGTTTAGTTTACGTCATTGGCCCGTATATTGTTCACATATTCTGCCTCCCCACTTACTATTGCTTTGGTCCTGTCTGGCCCCCCGAACAAAACCTGTCTGGCTGCGGCCCTGGACCAGTCACGTGACCACTGACGCTCACTACGTTTGCAGATGCACGAAGACTCTGAACCACAGAACCGGACGCACAATCCGTAACAAACAACACTTTTCACTTTACACACGAATACTGGAGAAGGTTCAGAACTGCTGCATTGTGTTCTGGACCTGTTGGACGCTTAGACGACGCTGCGACTCCTGAAGAAGGGCAAACTGTGAAGAGCGTGGACCAGAGGGAGGACAAAGCTCTGGAATGAAGACGGATACAACAGAAGAAGTGCTTCTGGCTCCAGACCGACAATAATGTTTGTGTGTTACAGTAAATCAGGCGCAGTCTCACAATATTTGCTTTTACAGTGATTCATCTTCATCTGAAAAACAAAACGACTTCCACTGTAAGACAAAACAGGTTCTAGTCCAGTTTTCCCTGATCGTGACTCCCTCCTCCTCCTTCTCCTCCGGCCACAAACACGTGAGAGCAAAAGGCTTTTTAATTGAAGGTGGGGCAGCTGATTTCACACTGCAAACGGTTTTAAATCTGAAACTTCCTCTCATAAATCTTTCTACACATGGTTATTATCGACGTGTTTTCATTTTGGACGCAGTTGTGGCTTATAAACGTCTTTTAACAAACGATAAAGTGGAACTGGAGTGACCACCCGAGCTCGGCCAATCAGAGAGCAGCATTTGGCTCCCGATGCGGCATGGTGGCAGAGTGGTCAGCGGTCTGGCCTCACAGCAAGAAGGTCGCAGGTTCGATTCCCGCTCAGGCCCAGGTCTTTCTGTGTGGAGTTTGCATGTTACTCCCCGTGTCTGGGTGAGTTTCCTCCAGTTTAACCTGCATAACATGCATGTTAGAGAACACTTGGTGGTGGTCGGAGGTTGAGGCGCCAGGTGTTTAGGCGAATCTCCTCTGCTGCGCTGCTCCAGGGCAGTTTAGTGTCACTGAGTGGGGAGGGGGGTTCATCTCACTGTGAAGCGCTTAAAAATAAAGATTACTTACTTACTAAAAGTCTTTATTATCCAGTTCAGACCAGACTCAGAGGTCTCTGTCATTTACTGGAAAGCAAGAAGTTGACTAATTTACAACTTAAAATGTGAGCTACTCCAACTTTACATTTATAACAAAAAAACTTCGCTGGAGAGAAATAAACCCCAAAAATCTCACAAACATGAATCTGGTTCTGATCCGACAGAATGTGGAGGAGAGTTTTTCACTTGTCAATGTCTATATGACGTTCTTTAATCTCATTCCGGCGTCCCTTCGAAGGGACGTCTCACTTTTTCTATAAAAATTCCATTTTGTTCAGTGTCTGAAAAAACCAACTATGAAGCACCTGGAAAAGTTAAATATAAAAATACCATTGTGTCTCTTTTATTTAGAGCAAAACCAGCCTCTGGGACGATCCAGACTCAGATTTCTACTGGAAACTGACAAATAAAAAAGTATATTTAATATTGGCCCTCATTGCCGCTTTTGACACCATCAGTTAGGGCTGCAGCTATCGATTATTTTAGTAATCGATTATTCTATCGATTATTTACTTTGATTAATCGAGTAATCTATTAACTTTTGTTTACATTTTTTAAAACATTTTTTTAAAGGGAATAAGGATATTTTGCTTAAGAAAACAATAATTTTACATTGCGCATAAAAACAGCAACTTTCCCCTTAATACACAAGTTTAATATCATAATATAATAAGTGAGTCTTATTGAATCATTTTCACACAGAAGCAGAAGTGTGTTAACATGAGTCTGAGGAATTATTGTATCTTCGTGACAAATCATTAGATTCAATATTAAATCCACAAACATCTGCACTCGTGGTTTTGACTCAAAGCACTTCGACGTCGTGTCTCAAGTGTCCCACATGTGATAGACTGACAGCGGAGCTATAAGTCTACACAAATGTGCGGGTCTGTTTCATATAAACTATGACTATAACAGATCTGAGCACTGGATCTGCAGCTCGTCTGATTCATTTCGTTGCGTTAGCTCCGTGGCAGCCGCTTCAATTTGCCTTCGTAGTTTATCCTGCGTTATAGACTTTGCTTGTTTATAACCTCGACTTGCCGCGCTCTCACAAACACAAGTCTGCTCCAAAGACAGACGCGCTAGTTTAAAATACACAACTCTCTCCTCCGCTCTGCTGGAGCTCAAGCTGGAGCTCAAGCTGGAGCTGCGGCAGCGGTGCGTCTGGGAATACAAGCTGCATAGTTCGGCCTGCTCTGCGGCGCGCACCACAGATTCACGCCGTTTTTTATTAAATATGCGAATTAAGCGAATAATCGAGGCAAAAATAATAATCGAAGCTTTTTTGTAATCGAATTACTCGATTTACTCAATGAATCGTTTCAGCCCTACCATCAGTCACTCCATCCTCCTTTCCCGTCTCAAGGCCTCCCTCAACATCACTGGCTCTGCTCTATCCTGGCTCCAGTCCTACCTCACCAACCAGCATCAACAGCTGCTCCTCTGTCACAAGGAGTTCCCCAGGGCTCGGTGCTTGGTCCGCTTCTGTTCATCCTCTACATTCTCCTCTTGACAGCTTCATCCGTCGTCACGGTCTCTACATCTCACATCATCCACAATAACCCAGTCCTCCCTCACTCACTGCCAAACTGACATAAATACCTGGATGACACATAAAACCGACATCATAATCACTGATCCAAAAACACTTTCAAATCCTCTTTGATGCTCTTTTACTTCGACAATTCTACCTTCACTCCATCTCCACCCATCAACCTTGGCATTCTCCTGTACTCTAACCTCTCATTTGAATCCCACATTAACCAAGTAACTGCCTTTTTTCACCTCAAAAACATCACCCATCACTCTCCTTTCCCGCTGCTGAAATACTCATACACACATTCATTACATCCACATTCATTACATTTGGAGATCAGAAGCTAAAATTACAGAGTTTAAAAAGACTCCAGCTAACGTTAAGGAACCAAAGGCACTTGTGGGGTACCTCCCACTTTTCCCCTCATTTTTCAGTCTTGTTAGTTTTCTCATTTTCCTGTCATAAAAAGAAAGAGAGTCAAAAAGGACAGAAAAGGGGGGAAAAGAGAGAAGGAGAGAGAGAGACAAAAAAGACAGAAAGAAAGATACAGAGACAGAGGAGAGAGAAGAGTGAGAAAGAGAGAAAGAGAAAGGCAAAGAGAAAAAAAAGAGAGGAGAGAGTGGACAGCGAGGGGAAGAAAGAAAGAAAAAGAGAGAGAAAGACAGGAAGACAAAAGAGAGGAGAGAGTGGTGGAGGAGAGAAACAAAGAAAAGAGGTAGAAGAGAGGAGAGAAGAAAAATAACGTGAGCTTAAACTGACATAAAACTTTACATTTTTAACCCTTAATGCCTGGCCGACCATACCTACACTCTTCCATGAGAGGGGTCAAAAATGACTTAAAATCAAAGCATTTTTGCAATAACACTTTAATTTTGCTTGAAGATTATGATTTGTATTTTATTTTGAACAACAAAAGAGCATTCTGACATGTTAATTTATAAGTTTTTCTTCACATTTGAACACAAATCAGTCAGGTTTAAAAAATGTCAAATTCGTTTTGTGACTGTTTGGTTTGATTATAGTGTACGAACAAAAAATAAAACTATAATTGTGGACTATAACATTGTCCACTCACATGAACACACACAAACATGTTCTCCTTGCTCTCTGTGTGCAGCTTTTACAAACTACGATCAGTCACAGGAATACTGCTTTTCCAGCAGCAGTATGTGGCTTTGTGGTCCTTGTTTATTGGACACATCTGACATTTCTGTCTCTTCTGTTGGCCCTATGTGCTTCTCTCATGTGTGTGGATTGTGGATGTTGTCACTAACACCTTCCCAGTGCTAAAGTGATGTAGGTTGGTAGTTTGAGTCACTTTCCAGTCGACTTTTCATGTGAGGAGTCACAAACTCCTTTGACAGCTCTGTGAGAAAGTGTCGCCGTGAGTTGGTGAACCTTACATGTGTGAGTTGATGAACCTTACATGTGTGATATGATGAGTAAAAATGACCTTCTGATGCTTCATCAGATGTGTAAGTGCCACAGTAAATGTAAATCAACAAGTACAAATGATAAGAATCAAAAGTTCCTAGTGCTTACCCCTGAGATTCCTTAGGAAATGGAAGAGTGGGATAGTGATACAAAAGATGAAATTTCTTTAAAAGTATATATACAATTTTTATAATGCTATGGCCACATGTCACAAGTTTTGTGAGGAAAACCTGAAACCTGAAACTGTAACTACTTTTAATTTAAAAGATTTCTCAAAATAACAACACCTGGGCCCAGTTTTTCAAAAGGTTTAATCTGGATCAATTTGATCCAGATTTAGTAATCCATTTTTCTTCTATCCATGATCTCTTATTTTTGAGGCAGTTTTTCAAAGCAACATAGGATTGGATCACTTTGATCCGGATTGAAGCTTTTCTGGATCACTAAATCTGGAGAACCTGCTGGAGGCTGTCACATGTCATGAAGAACAAGGAAGACTGATTACACCAGAGACTCTTAACACATGTTGTGTAGTTTTTTATTTGAAAATAAAGATTTGACAAATTAATAAAACTCTATTGTGAGTTTCAAACAAAGATGTGGAATTAAACATCTAAATGGAGTTCTGAAGAGGCATATTGCAACTAACTGAGAGTAGAACCAGAACCACAAAGTCCTGCACAATATCACCACCTGCATTCTGACAAAATGAGCAAACAGGACGTGCTATTAAGAGAGGGAATAGTTAGACATTATTTCTGATGGATTTTGAAACCAGTGATGCTTTTGCTTTTCTATT
>CM076396.1:30594364-30617164 GCA_038363315.1 Mugilogobius chulae
TTCTTTTGTACTAGCAACCATTGCCAAAACAAATGAATGTGGTAGCAACTGGGGGTCGTAGTGAAAGCAAGCAAATGAACTTGAGAGGAGAAGAGATACATTCTATGCCCTTATTTAGGTTGATCCAAACTAGGGTTGTCAAAAAAATCGATTCCCCGATATTAATCGATACTAAAACTGGTATCGATACTCGATACTGGTTTGAACAAGTATCGATCTTTCTTTAAACTTTAAACTTCCGCGTGGCAGCTCCGTCACAGGAGAGCTGTGCCAGGTCCTTTCAGCCAGCGCAGCAGAAAGAGGATTTGGCTGCTCTTTACACACTTACACAGCAAAGTGTGAGCTCTCTGTCAGTTTTTAAATTATGTTTCTAGCCTTTATGATCGCGGAGAAACGTCTGGTTAAGTCCTTAAAAACATATTCATGTTTAGTTTGAAGTCACCCGTGACCGCGACGCGAACCTCGCGCTGAACACCCGCGGTAAATAATCTGACCACAAACGTCACGTCTTTACCTCCAAACTGCCACTAATTGTACTTTAGGTCCACTCGGGTTTGTGGAATTAACCATTGCAGAACCATCTACAATCAGGACATCACAGGTAGGACGTGAGTAGTTGCATCCAGAATGTTAACCAAGTGTGACCACTCTAATGAAAAATGTATTTTATCGATAAATGCAACTACAAAATTCCTTTTGAGACAGAAACAAATGTACACATGTAAATACATGTACATTTACAAGTAGGAAATGGACAGTAACAGATAGCCAGTAAGAGAGAGAAGAATAGCATAATTACCGTATAAAACCTTATACATGAATACATAATAATGTACTCTCATCATGTTAATCACTATTTCAGTGAATCAAACAGGTATTATATGTACACATGCATAAGAATTTCTCTATTTTGGTAAGGGCGTCGTGGTCATCTTGAAAATTGGCGGCCATATTGAAAATTTAAGGTGGCTAACGTAATTTTCTGAAGGAGTAAGTCCTAAACTACATCCCTAGAAAATGTGGTGCTTGTACCACAAAGTGCACGATTTGTCTGATAATTTGGCTTAACCGGCCCCACTATCAGGTCTCGAGGTGGAGAAGGTTCAGAACTGCTGCATTGTGGGACATTTTCAGTGACGTTGTTTGACCTGCTGGGCGTTTGAGCGACGCTACGACTCCTGAAGAAGGACAGACTGTGAAGAGCGTGGACCAGAGGGAGGACAAAGCTCTGGAATGAAGACGGATACAACAGAAGAAGTGTTTCTGGCTCCAGACCGACAATAATGTTTGTGTATTACAGTAAATCAGGCGCAGTCTCACAGATATTTGCTTTTACAGTGATTCAGCTTTATCTGAAAAACAAAACGACTTCCACTGAAACCCCAAACAGGTTCTAGGTCCAGTTTTTCTTGAACGGGACTCCCTCCTCCGGCCGCAAACACGTGAGAACAAAAGGCTTTTTAATTGAAGGTGGGGCAGCTGATTTTCACACTGCAAACGGTTTTAAATCTAAAAACTTCCTCTCATAAATCTGTCTACACATGATTAATATCGACGTGTTTTCATTTTGGACGCAGTTGTGGCTTTTGAAATGTCTTTGAACAAATGATAAAGTGGAACTGGAGTGACCACCCGAGCTCGGCCAATCAGAGAGCAGCATTTGTCTCCTGATCAGAACTAAAAGTCTTTATTATTCAGTTCAGACCAGACTCAGAGGTCTCTGTCATTTACTTAGTGGAAAGCAAGAAGTTGACTAATTTACAACTTAAAATGTTTGCTACTCCAACTTTACATTTATAACAAACAAACTTCGCTGGAGGAGAAAATAAACCCCAAAAAGTTTTTCACTTAAAGAATGTCTGCATGAAACATCATTCCAGCGTCCCACTTTGTCTTTAAAAAATCTATTTTGCACCTGGAAATGTTAAATATAAAAATATCAGCCTCTGGGACGATCCAGACTCAGATTTCTACTGTAAACTGACAAATAAAAAAGTCCCAAAAATTCAAACATTTTAACAGGACTTTTGCATTGGCTCCGCCTACAATTTTGTGAGTTATTTAGGTCCTAAAACTCATTTTCACCTCAGTGACCTTCAGCTTTTACAGAGGAATAGGCTCTGTGCAGTTGGTTTGTTTTGGTTCAAAATACTACATCCTGTACATGCAACCATTTCCTGTTCACTTCTTTCCTATGAGGTTTTCACTCCATCAGTTTAAAACAAAGACAGTTGTGGTGAATGTTACAGAAAACATGTTAAAGCAGGGGTGCCCAAAGTGGGGCCCGGGGGCCAAATTCGGCCCGCCAGATGGTTCAATTTGGCCCGCAAAGGGGTGTTCAGGTTTGTTAGGACTAACTGTTTGATTCAATTTTGTGTTGAAAAGACTGTCAAATGACAAAATTCATGTGCAATCTCTTAAAACGTGTTAGTAAAATATATTTTATTTTTTAATCTCTTCTCTAAATGTTTTTTTAATTGGCGAACAAAATTATGTTTGGCCCTTGGCACTTTTCAATGCAGTACATTTTGGCCTGGGAAAAAAAAATCTGCAAATTTTGGCCCACCAAGGAAAAAAGTTTGGGCACCCCTGTGTTAAAGACTTTACATATCAGAGGAATATTTCACCAGAGACACTTGTGAGTTAAATCATGGAAGTATAATTAGAACTGGAAGATGAGTTCAAGATGGCGGCCCGTTGTTTTCAATGGCTTCTGCTCAGTGGCGCATTGGCGAAGAAAAATATTTTTCCTTCCGCGCTCTTTCCGGAATGCGGGCGCCTCCTACTGCCGTAACGTCAGAAAAGTGACAGCGTGATCAGTTCTGACCAATCAGAGCGATGGTGGCCTGAGCGGGGGGAGTGGTAATAGGCTAAGCGTTTAAGTGTTTGGGGCACTAAAAAAATTTGAAAAGTTTATGTTTTGAAACTAGAGAGAAATACCTTCAAAATGAGACCTTAAAGCTGTAGGTGCCGTGTCCGCAGAGCGATAGCAGTTTGAAGTGACGGTCTATGGGCCCAACCGCTGCAGTACTGCGGAGCGGCCTGATCGCCACTCCAAAGTCTAATTCCAGCTAATATATTACATCCAAGGTTTGAAAAGAGACGTGTTTGTGTCTAAATGCTAACACTAACAGGAAGTGGTCGTATGTACAGAAGTTAGATATTTTGAACATTCACAAGCCAACTGAAGTCATGTGCACAGAGACAATGGTCAAAACCCAAAATCTGCCAAATCTAGAGTCATTTATGTGTCAGCATAACACCAGCTTTAAAGGGAACCCTGGATATGAAGACAAATGTGGCTAAAACACTAGTACTGCTCATGCTTATTAAAATAAATTACAAACAAATATATAACTGCTTACTATTTTTTATAAAAGTGTCATTGTTTATGTTGTTTTCAAGCCACTGGGAGCCGCCATTTTGGTTGATGACATAAAATAGTGTTTCCATGGTTACTCCCACAGTTTCATCTGTGAACAGTTGAAACAAAAACACCACTGACAGTGTCCAGTTCTTCCTCTTCCTCTTGATTATCTTCAGTTTCACTAGATTCCACATAATCGTTCTGTATTTGGCTTTGCTCCGGCTCAAACTGAAAAGGTTTAACCCAGGAATTCATGTTGCTTAGTTACCTGTTACTGCCTGTTACCATGACAACACTATTTTATGTCATAACCGCAGCAAAATGGCAGCCTCCGTGTCATTTCTTCATAACACATTTTTAATAAAACTACAAATACTTCCAAGGTATTTATCCTGTATTTATATAAGTGATGATATTATAAGTGTTTTAGGGTAAACATGTGATTATATCCAGGGTTCACTTTAACATTGCTTAGATCTACCAAAGAAAATTTAGGCGGATTTTAGATTGGGTTTTTCTTTTGCTTGGAGAAAGTTCTCACTTCTGATGAGAGACTCTTGGACATCAGAAGCTAAAACTACAGAGATACAGTTTGAAAAAGACTTCAGCTATGGAACCAAAGACACATGTGCGGTAACTCCCACTTTTTCCCTCATTTTTCAATTTTGTTAGTTCTATTTACTGACCTCATTCAAAATGCCCGACTCGAGGCTTTGTTCTGTGGCTCTGATTGTAAGTGAGAACAAGCTCTGCACAGAAGAACAAAGCCTGAGTGTGCAGAGTTTCTTCTTGTCGTTCCAGTTACGTGTTGACTGAAGTAAGAGTGTTTTTATAGTCATGAGTTTTACGTCGTCACATGGTACAGTCTTTCACATTTGGATGGATCAGAATCACATCTACAGAGAGTTTGTTGTTGTTTTGGTCATCAGCAGGGGCGTAGCACCAAACTCTGGGCCCCAGGTACAGACTTAGTGATGGGCCCCTAATACATGATCTTGTGTTTTAATTATTAAGTTCTCTCTTGTCATTTTTCAATAGAGGTTATGCAGGTGACATCAGAGCATTCTAAATGTTCAGCTGAGAGAGTCAATGGAGAGAAAGGACATTTTCTCTTGTAAGAGTTCAATAAACAGCTAAAACAGGAAAAATAAACTACAGTTTGAAAACAAATTCAACCCACCACAAGTCTACTGAGCATTGGGTTTTGTAACTGTCATGTAAAAAGAAAAAATCAAGTCAACAGTTGTAGCAAAGTAGATAAATAACAAGACTTTAGCTTCTTTCACATTTATCAGACACAGAAATCACACACAGTTGAACTTATGACCTTTTTCTTCTTTAAAAATATGTTTTTAAGTCCGTTTGTTGCAGTTAAAATGTCCTAAATCATCAACTGTTTTAGCAGACAAACTTGTGGCAGACAAGCCGTTGTCACGACAACAAAGAAAAGCACTGAAGAAATGCCACTCATTCTAAAGTTGCTAAGCATTTTTGGAATAAAATGATGTCACCTGCACAACCTCTATTCATTTGTGTTTTATTTCTTTCTAGATTATACAGCCAATTGATTTAATTTCCACAATGCACACATAAATAGTGTTGCTTTTTTTGGTTTATGCAGGGAAATTAAATGCTTTTTAATGCTACCTTTTAGGGATGGAAAATCTATCAAAAACATCGAAAATCGATCGAAGTTCGCAACAATCGAATCGAAAGGCCAGAATCGCTCAGTTTTTTCATGCAGCCACTGACTCACACACACACACACTCTGTATTTGTATAATACACACAACGATACAGGAATAGTCACAATGTTTGAAGAAACAAAGCCTGAACTTGTGCTAGACTTGACTGAATGTGCATTATTAACCCTAGAGAACCCAAGACCCCTTTCTTTTTTGGAAAATTATGAAACATGCTTTAAATGATTGCACTGAGTTCACTGATCACCAAAATATCCACTTTTTTAATTTTAACCCTTTATTCCCAAATTCCACGTATGAGTCAGTCTGGCCCCAGGCGAAGCTCATTCCTGAGTTTTGGATCAACAACAGAAAAAAGATCTGGCAGAAAACACAACGAGAGGCTTTGTTTTACATGTGACAGAGATTAAGATCTTAAAAGCATTTTCACTAAAGCGCAACACAAACACAAACTGCTCGTGTTCTGACCTAGTTTAGTTAGGTCATAAATCTCTGCCTCAGTCTCACCGCTGGACGTCCCGTGAACAATGTGATTATTACAGATGTTTCAGCGTCGCTTACGAGCACATTTAGACTGAGGTGTGTTTTATAATTAAAGTCTTATGTAATCCAGCTGCAGCGACACACACACACACACACGACCAAAAAATACATATCAGCCTCGTCTTTTAAATGCTGCAGCGTCTGAAGTTTCTGTAAAACTCTGCAGAGGTCTAACTTATCTGTTTTGGAAAGAGCTGATCATTACCTATTGATTGATTAGATAAACCTTGACTTAATTTTCCAATCGTTTCCTCGTGAACTGAACTTATAAAGACCTTTACGATGTTTGTGCCCAGCGGCCGTCACCAGGACAAAGATGTTTATAACCTCGCTGGAAAAGGTTTGTGCCAGAAAACCAGTCTTTGGACTTCACCAGATAACACTTTTACGACGTATTAATCCTTTTGTTTGACTGGACAAAGCAGAAATACATGTTGACCAGACGGTTTAAAGGTGTAAATGAGTAAACTTTGTGCTTTCCATTAAAAGCCTTTAGTAAATACAACACTTTGTGAAAAAATTAGACCTCTGTGTGCTGTCTGAACTGAAGAATAAAGGGTTTGAATCAGGAGCTGAATGCTGCGCTCTGATTGGCTGAGCTTGGGTGTCCCTCTCCAGATTCACTCTGTAGTTTGTAAAAAGACGTTTATAAGCCATAATTGCAACCAAAATGAAAACATGTCGATATTAACGATGTGTTGAAGGATTTATGAGAGGAAGTCGTCAGATTTAAAACCTAAACTCGGCCTACATCCAGTCCAACTCCGGTGCAGCCTCTGGAGTCTTTACTTGACTTGAAAAGTCCGAGAGTGGCTCACACGGCTACAGTCCAGTCCGGTGTCTCCGGTACGGCCAATCCGGCGCTCCGAATACGTTTTGTTAGTTTAAAATTTTGGCCGGAGCGCACCGGAGCTCTTTTTGATGAAGTTATGAAAACAAGACACGATAAACAGGAAACCAAGCGAGCGCTGGTGAAGTGAATCTGGTGATTTTAAAATTAAATCATTACGTTACCACTAATAATACAAAAGACATCAAAAAACAACATTTACACAATTATGTAACACATAGGATGTAAATAAACCTCCTGTGTTTATCCAGTGTGGGCGAAAAATCAAACAGAAAATGACCTAATGTGAAATCAGACCAAAACTCAGCTCATGTGTTCTTTGTTCTTTGTGTCAGTGATCGTGTAATCTCCCAAGTTGAGCTGAACCTCAGTGAGTTTGGGGTCTGGTGAGGTCGGCAGCAGAGCCTGTGGAGCTAATGTGAGTCACCCACCAGAGTTTAAGGCTGCATTCACAATCCAAACCGAACCGGGCTCGGCTCGATTGGGAACCAAAGCTGCAACATTGTCTCTTTCTCTAAACTGGCTCAGTTCTGTTCATAAAACACTTTTAACCAATCGAACCAGCGCTTTATTGATTGACCTTTATTTAACCAGGGAAGTCCCACTGAGATTCAGAATCTCTTTTGCAGGGGAGCCCTGGGGGAAGGGTCAGGGGAGGCATTACTGGACATGTTTTTAGTTGTAGGAGGAAACCGGAGTACCCGGAGGAAACCTACGCAGACACGGGGAGAACATGCAAACTCCACATAGAAAGGCCCCGGGCGGCCCGGGAGTCGAACCCAGGACCTTCTTGCTATGAGGTCAGAGCGCTAACCGCTGCGCCACCGTGTCGCCCGAGACACGTCTGCTCCTCGCCTGTAGAGGCGCTGTGACAAAAACACGTTACATCAGCAGCAAAGAAGACACCGGCTTCTCGGCTAACAGCGTCTACAGCTGCATCAGAAACAAACACGCTGTTGGACTTTATATTTGTGTTTTTATGGATCTATCCACAGCTTCTCTCACATTAACAGGACCAGAGTGAGTGACAGACCAAGTGTCGGAGCAAAGACAATGTGGACTTTCACTTCAGAAGACCAGAGAGGTGGACTGGGCATTTAGTTCCAAATGCAGAGAGTAAAATGTAAAAGTTCATCTGTTTGAGTAAATGTGTCGCTGAAAGGTCTGTCATCTGCTCACTGAGCTTTATAACTAAATATTAGATGAATATAAACAATTTTCCTCGCAGTAATGTGAACTGTGGTGTTACTTTCTGTATTTGCTTTAATCTAAGAGTTGTAACTTTGTTATTTTTGTAAATAACAAGAGAAAACGGTGACATACGGTCATGTGATCATAATTAATTCTACCTGAATCATCCCCCATCCTTCTCCTGTTACTTTCATGTGTTTTTGTGTATTATTTGTCTCATTATCGATCTCACACATGAGTTTGTTGTGATTCTGAGCCTCACGTGTGTCTCAGCCTGGATCACGTCACTGTTCACAAAACAAACAAACCGCTCCAGAGACCGACCTCTCCAACTGAACCAGATTTGGACATTTTGGACCAGATCAGAGTTCGTTTGCACGTTCACAATTACTCAATCGAACCGAACTATCCAGACAAACGAATCCTGATCCCAATCAAAAGTGTTTTGTGAATGCAGCCTATGTAACTTACCCTCATCTTGTCGTGGATCTGCTCAAATCCTGCCAGGTTTGTCCTCAGAGTGTCCTGAGGAGACACACATGAGCCTGTTACATACATACAACCGTGGTACAAGTGTGTGTGTGCGTGTTCTGTGTGTGTGTGTGTCGTACCAGTGTGTCCTGGTCCACAAAGGCCGCTGTGAGTCCGATCACACAGAGCAGAGAGACACTTCTGACCAGAACCGACATCATGGACCTGCTTCTGTTCCTTCTGCTTCTGTGGAAAGTCAAAAGATAATAAAAGTAAATCATCTCAAACAACGACAAACTGTGACTGTGTAGCTTGTGAATAAAAGTTGGTGTTTAAACTTCTGTGCAGGTCGAGACTCCTGCTTCAACCCAAAGTGTCCTTGTTCACAGACCTCGGAGCAGCGCGAGAGTGTGCGCCTGAGTCGCGCCGGTGTACGGAAACAATCTGGAGAGGCTAGACGCTCTATAGAGTTAACTCAGCTTGTGCCAGAGCAGAGTTTATGGCAGGGCTGGATAATTATTTTCACTTAAAGGCCAAATCCAAACCCAGAATAGAGGTGGAGAGCCGGACTGCCAACATTTGTATAAAAAAATCTCATTATTGCAAACGCATTTCTTCGACAGAAAATAGAAAACCAGGACAAATAAAAGGTCGGCTCTACCATAAACTTGTAACATTTGAAGATTAAGCGAAAAACTCTATGAAAACAAAGTCAAAGTTTAAGAAAGTTATGATTTTACTGGGAAAAAACTCTTTAATGTGAGAAAAAAAACGTCATATTTTTTCTGAGATTAAAGTTGAAGCCATAAAAAGAAGCTCTCTTTTAGGAGATTAAAATTATTTTACGGTTAAATATGATCAGGACTTGGACTTGCAAAAAAACACACAATAGATTTTTTTTATTTATTTAGATTTTTATTTTTTTTTATCAATGTTCTATGATTCAAAAACAAATTTTATCTCATAAAACTTTAATGATGACTTACTTTTTATGGCTTTAACTTTTTTCTCATAACATATGCAGCCCGATCTTGCCCTTTTGTCCTAGCCGGTCTTAGCTGATGGTCTTAATTATTCCTCTGTTGGCCACTAGGGGCTCTCTCCAAGCTCTATACACTGTCAGTGTAGAAGGTGTGGCTCCAGCCAGATGTGAGGATGAACATGGGTCAGTGTGAATGTTATGGAAAGGCCAAAGAGGCCAACATTTTTTAACGTGTTGACACGTAAAAAATGGTTTAAAAAATACATGATGGCCTCTTTGGCCTTTCCATAGCATTCACACTGACCCATGTTCACTCTCACATCTGATTCTCTTTTTTATTAAGTCAACAAGCTTTATGTAAAAGAAAAGACACATTTTAGACAAAGTTGTTAAAGTCTGTCAAGTACATAGACTTTCACTAAATAGATTTCTATTATTACAGTTTTTTTCCAAACTGAAGCTGCTACAGTTCACTTTTACCTGTGATCCTAAAGCAGCTGCTCACTTGTCACAGACGTGAGCATGTGTCAGGTTCAATGAACAAAACTGCACCCCCACATCTGGAGCCACACCTTCTACACTGACAGTGTATAGAGCTTGGAGAGAGCCACTAGTGGCCAACAGAGGAATAAGAGGACCATCCGCTAAGACCGGCTAAGACAAAGGGTAAGATCGGGCTGTGTGAGTTTAAAGGAGACCTATTATGCCAAATTCACTTTTCTAAGTTTTTAACCTTGTTATAACGACTCCTTCATCATTAGTTTACTCAAAGTTATATTTGAATTGATTCATACGTGTTGGAGTAATCTTGTTTTGTTCTTCAGCTGCAGCTCAAGTGCTCAGAAATCCCCGTTCTCACCTACCACCTATCCCCTCCCACTTGTCTGTATTTACTTGTTATAATTCAAAAGATTAATACTCAAAGTGAAGCTTATGTGGTTCAAAACTGTCCCAGAGACACTTTCCAACAATAAAAAATAGTTTTTAAAAATCTGTTGCTTTTTACAGTCACATGTTATAATGAAGAGGCGGGGCTTATCAGTTCTGTAGTTTTGAACAGGAAGTCAGTAGAGCTGTTTCTATTTTCAAGCCATTTTAGATCAACTTTGTGTTTTACAATGAACTACTGATGAATTACTGATCTGCACATGTTCTAGTTTCATACTAAATATAAAATAAAAACACAATGGACCCCTTTAATGTTGAAATGTTACAAGTTTGTTGTCGTAGCCCAAGTTTTTATCTCTTAAACTTTGTCATGTGCTTCTGTTTCTCAAAAACATGTCAGGGGCCGCATTTGGCCCCGGGCCGCAGTTTGCCCAGGTCTGGTTTATGGACTACATTGGAATTTCCCATTGTTGCACAAATAAAGAATATGTTATCTGTTGTGTAATTCTCCAATTCTTCCAAACCTAAATCATGGTTTGAAAATATGAGAGATTAATTACAAAACAACTGTACAAACAATCTTTATACTTTAGACTAAAATTCATTCATTGACTTTATTTTGAAACATTAAATATGTTTAGTCAGTAAAATTCATCATGAATACCGAACATAAACTGCTACAAGGAAGAGGAAGTAGCAGAAGCTTTTCCAGTCCCCTATTTACATCTCATATTAAAAACATGAACAGGCTTGTTACAAACTTCATACAAAACACTTCCAGACAAGACTTTTTAAACGCTCTTTTAGATTGCTGAAAGTTTGACATTTTCTGAATGTTTTCCGGCAGACGGCTTGACTGTTTGAGACATTCAAACTTTTCATTGTGGTTCTTACATTTTGCATTTTAAAATGATCTTTTCCTCTGAGGTTATACTCTCCCCCTCTGTCTGCTGTTTATGTCACATCATTTTTTACATTTTTGTCATTTCCTGTGTGACCAATTTTACCGTCTGCTGCACATCCTTTTCTGACGCCAGAACATTTGTGTCATCAGCAAATATTATTGTATTACTTATATCTTATAGAATTGTAAATGATGTTGATTATTACGCCCCAACAAATCCATTATTCATCAAATTAAAAGTGTTCAAATCTTGTAAATCTAAATACTGCAACATGAAGGCACAAGGCTCATGATGAAAGTAATAGCCAGTTATAAACAATTAGAAACAGCACACAACAGGCCCTCAAAACTTTAGACAAAAAAACAAAATCATATCATCACTGTTTAATTTTAAAACAACATAATATCTTAGGTTTTGACAATATGATCACATTGGCAGACTGCACACTTGTGTATAAGATTCTGCACGGGTTAGCTCCTACAGTTCTGCAAGAGTTTGTTAAAAAACGTCATATTAGATCTACAAGAGCAGGTGCCAGAGGCGACTGTATGATCCCATCCAGAAAAAGCACTTTTGGACAGAACGTTTTCTCTTCTCGAGCTTCTCAAACCTGGAACACAATCCCAGTAACAATACGCGAGCTGCCCACTCTCAGCTCATTCTCAGAACAACTTAAGTCATGGCTGTTAGACAATCAAACCTGTCCACATAATCACTAATTTAAATGGATTTTGGTGGTAATGTGCTTCTAATTTGCACAAGACATTATTGTGCATGTACTGTATATAGATCTGTAAATGTAGTTTCTTGTGAATGTGTAATGTTTAGCTTATTAATTATAGGCTGTGATTATAGGCAGATGTGGTGTATGAGTGGACTGCACTGTGAATGTGAATGTATGTACTGTAAGTCTGGGAGAGATCTGGTGACTGGAGAGTAGTGGCGTATGGATGAGTTTTAAGTAATGAAAGAGGGTTTGTATTTTTGTACCTATTGTTTGTATAAGCTGTGATGTGGCTGGGTTTTCTTTCTCCAGCAAGGGACAAAGGATGAAAATTAGCACTGGCTATAATCCTGCATATTTACAGGTGTGGGATTTGTTCCCCATGCCTCTGTTCTTGATATGCATTGTCCTTTATTAAATAATAAACAAACAAACAAGCACACAGTTTAATCTAAATATTATTTTACACTGACTGAAGATGTTGGAGATGTGACACTTGTAAGATGTCTTGTAGTAAGAATATTTAATTTGGACTGTGACTCAAACAGAAGTGAAGCTAATCCAACTTTAGTTTGGGGCTGATTCACGCTGGAAGACCTGCACCGACTGATTGTCACTGCACTGTAAAAAATAAAATGCACTTTAACTTAAAAATGTAAGTTCAGTTTCTGCCTTAAAGTTTTATGTTGATTAAACTAATGTTTGTGAGTCATCTGACATTCTCTCTCTTTCTTCATTTTCCTCTCTTCTCTCTCTCTCTCTCCTTTCTCTCTCTCTCTCCTCTCTCTATCTTTCTCCCTCTCTTTCTTCTCTCTCTTTCTCTCTTCTCTCTCTCTCTCTCTTTCTCTCTCTCCTCTCTCCCTGTTTGTCTCTCTTTCTTCTCTCTCTCTTCTCTATCTTTCTCTCTCTCCTCTCTCTTTCTCTCTCTCTCTCTCTTCTTTCTTTCTCTCTCTCTCTCTTGCTTTCTTCTCTCTCGCTTTCTTCTCTCTTTCTTTCTCTTCTCTCTTTCTCTCTCTCCTTTCTCTCTCTCTCCTCTCTCTCTCTCTTTCTTCTCTTTCTTCTCTCTCTCTCCTCTCTCTGTTCTCTTTCTCTCTCTCTCCTCTCTCTCTTCTCTCCTCTATCTATCTTTCTCTCTCTCTCTTCTCTCTATCTATCTCTCTCTCTCTCTCTCTATCTATCTTTCTTTCTTCTCTCTCTCTCCCTGTTCTCTTTCTCTTTCTTCTCTCTCTCTCCTTTCTCTCTCTCTCTCTCTCTCTCTTCTTTCTCTCTCTCTCTCTTTCTCTCTCTCTTCTCTCTCTTTCTTCTCTCTCTCTCATGTAACTTAAAAGTCTAACTTGTAAATCTTTGACTCACACTGTCCAGTTATATCAACATAAAGATTTAAGTCAGTTTAACTTTTCGACCTTAGGACTTTTAACAGTGTGATTGTTTAGATCTGTGCATGTTTATTTTGTCAGTTCATTAACACAGAATTATTTTTATTTTCTTCTCCTGAACTCAAACAATCTCTGAACGTTGAGTCGAATTCTTTTATAAAACCATAAACTGTAAAACCCGGTCAGAAGAATCACATTTAGACGTCTTTCATAAAAGAACAGTAACAGCAGAAAATTTAGTTTGAAATAAGAAAAATGAAAAATAATGCTGTAAAAAGTTCTGAGCTCGTCTAGAATTCACAAAATACGTTTCTATTTTAGTAACATTTCAGAGTCAAACAGTTTAAATGTTGCGGCGTGTTTCACTTGTTTCAACACAAAATAAAATTGAATTAAAAGAGAGTAAATAATAAGACGAGTGATGCTCTTACCTGAGAACGACACACAGACTCTTCACACACACGTCCTGAGCTCAGACTTAAACACACACACTGATGCTTCTGTCAGTCACACACACACACACACCCTCTCACGTCTCTGTCACACACACACACACCCTCTCACGTCTCTGTCACACACACACACACCCTCTCACGTCTCTGTCACACACACACACACCCTCTCACGTCTCTGTCACACACACACACCTTCACACACACACACCCTCTCACGTCTCTGTCACACACACACACACCCTCTCACGTCTCTGTCACACACACACACACCCTCTCACGTCTCTGTCACACACACACACCTTCACACACACACACCCTCTCACGTCTCTGTCACACACACACACCTACTCGCACACACACACATGCAGCTGTAGTAGGAGGAGCAGTGTTTTTATTTCAGTCTGATCCTGGCAGAGCTGCTTTTATTACATCTGATTATACAAGAGTCTATCAGTCTGACCACATGATCTCACTCTAATGTAGAACACGCATGTAAAGTGTAATTAAATATGTAATTAGATCTGCTGATGACACGACGATCATGGGTCTGATCAGTGCAAATGACAGAATAGAGAAAAGAAAACAACCTCCTCCTGAACACGTACGCTCGCGTAATCACAGACGTGCGTCTACGCTTAGGCAGCCCCACTGCCAGCTACAACATCGCACTGGCTTACGCGCCTCTGTTGCAACCACAAAATCATACTTAGCGAGTTAATTGAATAGAATTCTGATGGAAAATGTACCTAAATATTGAACTGGAGTGTTCCTACTGTAGTAAAATGGTTTAAGGAGTCACTTGTGCCACTGGGAGGGACAAAAAGTGAATTAATTTGGAGACGTCTGGGTGTTTGGGATAAGCAGAGGATGTTATGAAAATGTCTGTAAATGCCTCGTAGATCAGACTTGTTGCACTCTACCTTTGGATCACACCTGAGTTCATGTGTCTTTCAGCAGAGAAAATATGTCCAAAATAACTCTATATTTGCATATTTCAGTGAAATAGCCTATATGTAAATTTAAAATACAAATGATTGAAATGTTGTTCTGTTTTCCTGTTCTAGTGAAATGATCTTAGTGCTGTTATGTTCTGAATCACATTAGGCACTAAAGTGTATTAAACAACCAGTTTACCAGTGTTATTTACCCAGTATTATGTCCCATTATTTCAGCATCAGCATTTAACAGACGGAGAAATGTGTTTCCAATAATGAACATTGTTTTATACCAATGTTGTCAGTCCGGCCTCCACCACTGTTCTGGGTTTGGATCTGGTCCTCGAGTCTAAATAATATCACTCTCCTCCTGCTCATTCATGTTTGGATTTCTTCAGTGTGAAAGTTACTGTTGGTCTGTACTGTTCGTGGAGGTTGTAAAGACGTGTTATTACTGATGTTTAACTAAATCATAATCTTATCCAAGTCCAAGCTCCAGGGTTAGGGTTAACTTCAGACCTGAACTCAAGACATAATTATGGAGTTTTATACAGATATATTTTACATTATTGAAAAGACTTTTATTAGGCTTTGCTTTGCATTTCAAAGTTGTTGTTTTTTTCCAATAATAAAAAAAGAAAATAATAAAAATAAATAAATAAATAAAAAGGAAAAAATAAATAATAAACGAAATAATAAAAAATAATAATAATAATAATAATAAAAAAAAGTTTTGCCACGGTGATGACATGGCAAAAGATTAATTAATAAATGTATTAAAAAATAAAAAAAACAATTTTTTTTTTTTTTTCAAAATTTCAAAATATTTATAAAAAAATAAATAATAATTAAAAATAATAATAAATAATCAAACAAAAAAATTAAATAAAAATAAATAAATAAAAAAAAGTTTTGCCACGGTGATGACGGTCAGAGGAGCATGTGCAGATGTAAAAAAAAAAAAAAAAAAATTAAAAAAACAAATAAATTTAAAAAAAATCTAAAAATTTATAATAAATTAATAAAAAATAAATAATAATTAAAAATAATAAATAATAAAACAAAACAAAAAAATAATAAATTATTAAAAAAAAAAAAAAAAGAGCACGGTGCAGACGGGAAACAGCGCCCCCGGGTGGAGGCTGCGCAGACATTAAAGGAGTGTTGTAGAAGATGAAATGTTCAAAGTTGTGATGTACCTTACAGCTCTTTTGTATTTACCTGGATGATGTTTTGTAGATTCTCTGAGGTTTGTTCTAAAAGCTGTTGAAGCCTGTTGAATGTGAGTGACTCTGCTCAGAACGTTGTACATTAAGTGTTTATAATCATTACAGACTAAACACCGCCATCTAGTGTCACAAACTGCTCAACACACAGAAGAAGATTATTACAGAACACGAGCTGATATAACAGACCTGAACAAACTGCGGCCCGGGGGCTACATGCGGCCCTCGGACTGTTTCAACTGTTACTCATTATATTTCTTTTATTAGACTGACGTGGCTCTGGAGCAGATGTTTGTTTGTTGTTTTAATTTTATCACAATAAAAGGTCAAAAAACCAGATCACAAAGTCGATGTTTTATAAATGTGTGTTAGGGAAATTCAATCTCCCTCAGACTGTAATCCTTGTTTAGAAAAAAAAAAACAGACTCTAAAGATTTAAATTAGGATAAGATTTACTTTGATCAAAGAGAAAACATGCAAAGTTACAAAAACCTTAAACGTCTCCATCTCTTAAGCTGATCGGTCCACCAAAGTCTTAGGTTCTTGCCCTCTTTGGAAGTCGCTTCTCTCTTCTCAGAATGTCCACTTGATGACTTCATCTCAGTGTAGACTCAGACCCAGACTCCAGAGACCACAGTCTGAACCTGAAACCTGCAGACTTGCAAAACCTAAGCAAGATCAGCCGTCTGTGACAGTTCAGAGGTCAACTGTAAACCAACCAGTCCTCTGGAATGTTTGTTTGTGTGGCATGGTGGGGTCTTAGGCTTGAAAATAAATAAAGGTTGTCGTTAAATAATAACTTTAGCTGTAAAATAATAAAAAGGAAACAAAAACCAACAACGCCAACCCAGGAATTTCACCTGGACAATAAAATAAAATAACTATAACTAAACATTAAGGCAACACAGGTTCGTTTAAACATTGACAGAGGCATGTTCCATTTTAATCACATTTGTTCTTTATTTTGCAAAGTTTTCTTCAGCTTAGATTGTACTTAAAATGTTCTTAGTTGTGTTCTTAAATTCTGCACAATTCACTCACATATTATGTCACATTTCCATCATTTGTTTTGTTCCACTTTTGAGTTTATTTGTTTCACTAGTTCATTAGTTGTTTCACTAGTCCATTTAAGTTACTTCACATATACCCAATCACATTGTTCCTACTTCACGGACAGTACCAATGGAGTAACCGAGAAGACCAAGAGGAGCAAAGCAGGAGCAAAGGAGGAACAAGATGAGGAACAAAATGGTGGTTGGACTGCTGGACCTGAAATAAAATGTTTATTAATCACAAGAAATAATTAAACTTGCTGCGTTAACCTGTGTTAGCAACGTACCGCTGCACGCCATCCGCCTCGGCCTGAACAACCTATAAACCAGCTTTGAAGGACTCCAGCCGCGGTTCTGACTGCCACTCGGCCGGCTACAACAAACGCTCTGGTTCCTCAAGACTGCACTCGGTCGAAGTGATGTGTGGAGACACGTACAGAGAGCGGTGCGCCGCGAGGCTGCAACCACTCACCAGACTGCAAAGGGACTAACATTAGAGGCAGCGCAAACTAATCTGAATTAAAGAAGCAGAATAATTTACCTGTAGACGCCATAGCGAGGCCAAACGTGGTGCGGACCAGCCGCCCACGGAAACCCGGAAGTGAGAGGACGAACAAGTGAAAGCAGGGGGCTTTTATACTGTACTATGGGTCTGGCGCCATCTACTGTCAGAACTGTAAAGTGCATACTGTCACATTTGCTCCAAACATACTAACCCCAGCTACACGTTTCACAAATGCATTTCACATCACATTACAAACATTTGAATGATTACAGATTATCACACACATATAGAACATATTTTTTCTAACAGTTTGTAACAACGATTGCTGTAATGTCTGGACTATAAGCCACTACTTTGAACCCTGCGGCTTCTACAATGATGATTCTCATAGACTTACTATTAACGAGTGCGGCTTATATATGTACTTTATCCTTTGTCTTGTTTAAATCTAGTTGATGCTGCTTATATTCATGAGCTCATAGGTATTTGTTTCACCAGAGACTGATCTGAGCCTCCAGGTTTGAATATGTCCCACAGGGAAAAGAAAGACTCAGCTCTGTGTTTAAAGTGAAAGAAACTCGGACATGTTAAAGACAAACGGAGGAGTCTGTGAAGTGTGCTGTGGATCAATAGAACTGATCATCTGTGATTAATCTGATCAGAAGTGAAGACAGACTCTCAGTTATAAAAAACAAAGTCTCTAAACTTTCCTGTCAAACTGGTCAATCTGTCAAAAATAACTAATAAAGTTTACATTCATACAAATAACAAGAGACTTTTGAGCCTGATTGGTCTGGGGTTGAGGAATAAACCTGCTGCAGTGCCACTGAAGACAGAAGATGGCGCTCTTGTTCTAAAACTCACTTCATGAACCTTTAATTTAAAGAAAATGTAGACAATTTAATTAAAACACGTTAAATACCGGGGGTGAAGTGTTTCTGTGTAAGACAAATGAGTATCTGATGTAACTTGTTTCGCTTTGTGTCAGTTAATTATGACTAAATATTATATTTTGTATTAGGTTTTAGTGATATATTTATTACAGAGAAGAACAGATGTTCTTTAGGTTTGGTCAGGACTGTAGCTGGAGGATATTTCTTTAACCTGCTTGTTATCGGTTGGTGAGGAAACCGGAGTGCCTGGAGGAAACTCACCCAGACACAGGACGAACATGCAAACTCCACACAGAAAGATCCCGGGCCGTGAGGGAGTCGAACCCACGACCTTCTTGCTGTGAGACCAGAGCGCTAACCACTCTGCCACCGTGAAGTTTATGTATTTATTTATTTATTCATTTTTCTTTAATCGATCAAGACAAGAGAAAGCTTAAACATGTGAGTTTTGAATCTTTATCGTTTCTGACGATCTGTTCTGTCACATTTACATGTTGTAAACTCTTAAACAGTGGTTTCTGTGCTCGCGCGCTGCCCTTTTCTGTATCTCTCACGGTGTACTCGCTCATGGTGCTGCCGCCTCACTCCCAGTCTCTCTCACAACTCGATTCTCACAAACTGAGGAAGTTTAAAGAGCGGAGGAATAGTTTCTGACGTCGCGCAGCTCGCTCTATCACAGCGGTGTCGCGCACAAATGAGAGAAGGGACAGTCATTTGGTTCTTGTAGTTATTTAACACCGATGTGCGGCGCGAGTGAGCAGCGTGAATGTGCAGCGCGAAGCTTCACAGACCAACAAGACGCATATGAGAAGTTGTTTTAATAACATTATTGAACATCGAGACAGTGCACAATGCAGAATCTTAACATTTACACATTGTTACACTCATAGTTTTGAATAATACTGGGACATTTTGAACAAATCATAAAGACAGGAAAGTACAAAAGTGACAGAAAACCCATTTATTTAACTAAACACACAAAGTTAGAGAGAAGATTTAGGGAAAACTCAGGACAAAAAAACACTCTGCAGGACAATGAGAATGAAAGAAAATAAAAACTTTCAGTGTCATAAAAATGTGATATTATTGTAGTAAAATTATTTGACAATGACATAAGATATTTGATCAGTAAAAGCAGCAGAGTGAGGTAAATGTGAGAGTGAGTGGCGCCCCCTGTGAGGCTCCGGGGAGCACTGCAGCATCTCAGAGACTTGTGGTAGTTCTTCAGAGACTGTGTGTGTGTGATCCCTCTGACCTCACATGAGTTTGCTGTGGAGAGGAGAGTTGTGGTGGTAGTAGTTCTTCAGAGCTTGTCAGTGGGATCTCTCCAGCCTCACATGCGTTTGCTGCTGCTGAAGGGAGAGTCGTGGTAGTTCTGCTGGTGTCACACGTGTTTGCTGTGGAGAGGAGAGTCGTGGTGGTTCCTCAGACCCTGTGAGTGTGATTCCTCTGGTGTTACATGCGTTTGCTGCTGCTGAAGGGACCGTTGTGGTAGTTCCGCTGGTGTTACATGCGTTTGCTGCTGCTGAAGGGACCGTCGTGGTAGTTCTGTTGGTGTTACATGTGTTTGCTGCTGCTGAAGGGACCGTCGTGGTAGTTCCTCTGGTGTTACATGCGTTTGCTGCTGCTGAAGGGACCGTCGTGGAACTCCCTCAGCGCCCGCTCCATCTGCCGGAGCTGCTGCTGCTGCTCCTCCACCAGCTGGTCCAGGTACCGGTCCGACTCGTCCTGGAACGTGCCCAGGCTGGAGAGGACGTCCAGGGCCGCGGGGAACACGTCCTTCAGGTCCTCACGCATCTGCTGCAGGCGCTGCTGGTTCAGGACTTTGGACTCGGCCCGGCGGGACATCAGGTCCTCCAGCTGCTCCTGGAACACACAAACAGACAAACAACAAACAATAAAATAAACACAGACACACACAGACAGACAGATAAACAAACGAGCAGATAAGAAACACACAAACAAACACAGAAAACAGTCATGTGAAAACCTGCTTCTGAACAGTTTCACCTGTTGGAATTTAAGCAGTTTTTGAAGCTCATAAAATGTCAGTTTGTATTGAAAATATAACGTTTATAAATGTTTGATTTTGATTATTTAACCCAGTGGTTTCCTTCGGGGAGTCGCGAAACAAAATTTGGGGTCATGAGATGATTTCAAGAAGTAATTTTACATTTATGACTTGGTATTTAATCTGTTATTAGAACTTTAGGATCAGGTTTGACTGGATTTTGGTCCAAAGAAGTAGGGATGCACCGATCTGATAATGGGATCGAATATTGGTGCGGATCCAGGAAATGTAGCTGGACCAGGTATCGGCTCTATGATATCAGTTCAGCCGATACCATGGTTGTGCATTAAACTGGACATAATTAAACTAATTTACAGGCTGGTGTTGATCCAGAACGTCTCATAATATTTCATTTTAATCAGATTAAGTTGTTAAATGAAGACTTCTATTATAAATAGCAGTTACATAACACTATATGATCAAGAAAAAGGAGAATATCCGAGGCACGTCTGATATGCTGTAGTTTATTAACGCCAACGTGTTTTCGACTTAAGCAGTCTTCTTCAGGGCATTAACACAGGTATCTAGATGCACCTGTAAATAGGTCATCTGATTGATCATGTGATGGTGTCACATGATCAAAACTAGTGATGAGCAAATACATGCATATACATATTTCAAAGAGCACATACATATAACAACCATATGGTGATAAGATAATGCCACAACATGACAAAATGAAGGTCAGTTACATAGGCTACACAACTCACAAACAATGTGAACTGTTGTTACAAAATAATGGGTCAATAATACTGACGATACACAGCATGCAGTTAATATTGAGAACCAGAAAATCATAAGAGAAGAAGTCCATCTCCTCATTTAAACCTGGAGGACAAGTGGCGTTAAGTATGTGTATCCAATATGTTTCTCTCTGGAGTAACAGTTTGAGTTTGTCGCCTCCCCTTATATCCTGTGTGACAGTTTCAATTACCATGGCCTTTAGTTTGTCAGGGCTCCCATATGGTTGTTGTCATGTCGTGTGTAGCATATCAGACGTGCCTCGGATACTCTCCTTTTTCTCTGTCAGAGACTTATGCCCGCTTTATTCTGATGAGCACCTGATTGCCTTTACATCATCGGAACCAGTGAGCACTCCCAACCTTCTTCTATTCTACTATATGATCAAATTGATTATGTTTCTATAAGAAAAAAAGCAATTTCAGTTCTCACAATATATCAGTTGATATCGAGTATCAGCAGATAGCCAAAGTATCGGGATCGGTATCGGAACTGAAAGAGCTGGATCGGTGCATCCCTACTAATAAATAAACTACAAAAATAAATGCATTTGATCCCAGTTAGGATGGTTTTCCAACTCATTTATTTATTTTGCTGTGGGGGTCACGAGTCGGGTAACTGTTATTTTGTGGGTCTTGGTCTGAAAAGGTCCGTTGGGGAGTTTTATTCCATTTTTTTGTGTTTTTAAGTTGTCCACCATTGCTACAGTTTTGGAGATATTTCAATGATTTCTTGTTACAAACTTTAGATCAAGTCAGATTTTCAGTTTCCTTGAACCAGAGTCATATCATTTACACATGTGCTGTCAGGGGTGTCGGACTGGGGGGGTAAACGGTACTAGTTTCCCCAGGGCCCAGGACAGAAGAGGGCCCCCAAAAGGAGGTCATTTTTGCTTGTGAGATTGATGGTTCCTCTAAATGCAATTATTTGTGATGTGAGAGTGTTCCATCATTCCTTAAAACGAAGCAAATGGACTTTAGCCAAATAAAATAGCTAAAAAAAAAGTATATTAATTGGTCAAATTATTAGCTAGAAAATATACTATTATTAACCAGATTTTGCAGACTTCAGTGAACAAACAGTCACATATTCACATGGTTTTGTTATGGAATATTGTCACTATATCTATCACAACTTCTCAATCCAGCATCATAATGTGTTGAAAAGATTCTTTAAGTCAATTTTTGGCATCATTTAGACAATTTTATAGCTTAAAACAAGTTCAAATGTAAAAGACTGCTTCCATTTTATTTTTGTCTAAATGCGAGTGAAAGAATCTGCAAAGTTAGCGTTATAACGTTCACTTTGATCTGCTGAAGCATGGAAAAATACCTAATATAGTTTTGTGTAGAATGTAGAAATTAAATAAATAAGCTATATATGAAAATTCTAGAATGAAGAAAAACAAAACAAATGAAAAGAAAAATAACAAAAAAACAACTAAGTAATTAAAACACAAGATTATGGTGTAGGGGCCCATGAACAAAGTTTATACCTGGGGCCCAGAATTTGGTGCTACGCCCCTGTGTGCTGTCCTTATGTTCTGTTACAGCCTTTTTACTCCACCTGTTTTTTGTTTTTTTTTGCTGTAAAACCTTTAGTAAAATGTTTATTTTCAAACAGTTTTTGCTTAGACTCCTCTTGGTTTGATATTTTGTCCAGACTTATAAAATCAGATTGTCAGAGGTGAAAATGTGAATCTAAAGTGGATTTGTTAGTTTCTTTCTTCCAGCCTTGGACATGTTCAAACTCTTGGACATGTTTGTAGTTTTTGTGCAGAAGCAGTTTGTAGTTTTGTCTTGTTCTGTTGGAGCCATTTTGTCCCATTGACTTCCATTAGAAACTCTGAAATCCTCAAGTCATTTTTAGATGATCTCTCCTCCTCCTCTCTTCCTCCATCTCTCTCTCTCTTCTCTCCTCTC